>JAHUXG010001893.1:0-69276 GCA_020740815.1 Sciurus niger
TAGTGTCCCAGAGATTTTGATATGATGTGTCTTTGTTCTCGTTTACTTCTAAGAATTTTTTTATTTCCCTCATGATGTCTTCTGTTATCCATTCATCATATAATAGTGTATTATTTAATCTCCAGGTATTGGAGAAGTTTCTGTTTTTTATTCTGTCATTTATTTCTAATTTCAATCCATTATGATCTGATAGAGTACAAGGGAGTATCTCTATCTTCTTGTATTTGCTAACAGTAGCTTTGTGGCATAAAATATGGTCTATTTTAGAGAAGGATCCATGTGCTGCTGAGAAGAAAGTGTATTCGTTCTTTGTTGGATGGTATATTCTATATATGTCCGTTAAGTCTAAATTGCTGATTGTGTTGTTGAGATCTATAGTTTCTTTATTCACTTTTTGTTTGGACGATCTATCCAGTGGTGAGAGAGGTGTGTTAAAATCGCCTAGTATAATTGTGTTGTGGTCTATTTGATTTCTGGAATTGAGAAGGATTTGTTTGACCTACGTGGATGAGCCAATGTTCGGGGCATAGATATTTATGATTGTTATGTCTTGCTGATTTATGCTTCCCTTAAGCAGCACGTAATGTCCTTCTTTATCCCTTCTGACTAGTTTTGGTTTGAAGTCCACATTATCTAAAATGAGGATGGATACTCCAGCTTTTTTGCTGTGTCCGTGTGCATGGTATGTTTTTCCCCATCCTTTCACCTTTAGTCTATGGGTGTCTCTTTCTATGAGATGAGTCTCTTGCAGGCAGCATATTGTTGGATTTTTCTTTTTAATCCAATCTGCCAGTCTGTGTCTTTTGATTGATGAATTCAGGCCATTAACATTCAGGGTTATTATTGTGATATGATTTATATTCCCAGTCAATTGCCTCATATTTGTTTTTGACATGATTTGGTTTCTCCTTTATTTGGCTATTCCTTTAGGCTAGCGCCTCCTGTTGCTGATTTGCATCAGTGTTTTTCATCTCTTCCTCATGGAATATTTTGCTGAGAATGTTCTGTAATGCTGGCTTTCTTTTTGTAAATTCCTTTAGCTTTTGTTTATCATGGAAGGATCTTATTTCATCGTCAAATTTGAAGGTAAGTTTTGCTGGGTATAAGATTCTTGGTTTGCATCCGTTTTCTTTCAGGGCTTGGTATATGTTGTTCCAGGCCCTTCTAGCTTTTAGGGTCTGGATTGAAAAATCTGCTGATATTCTTATTGGTTTCCCTCTGAATGTAATTTGATTCTTTTCTCTCGCGGCCTTTAAAAGTCTGTCTTTATTTTGTATGTTAGGTATTTTCATAATAATGTGCCTTGGTGTGTGTCTGTTGTAATTTTGTATGTTTGGAGTTCTATAAGCCTCTTGTACTTGGTTTTCCATTTCATTCTTCAGATTTGGGAAATTTTCTGATATTATTTCATTAAATAGATTGTTCATTCCTTTGGTTTGTTTCTCTAAGCCTTCCTCAATCCCAATAATTCTTAAATTTGGCCTTTTCATAATATCCCATAATTCTTGTAGATTCTGTTCATGATTTCTTACCATCTTCTCTGTTTGGCCAACTTTGCTTTCAAGATTAAATAATTTGTCTTCAATGTCTGAGGTTCTGTCTTCCAGGTGTTCTATCCTATTGGTTATGCTTTCTATGGAGGTTTTAACTTGGTTTATTGTTTCCTTCATTTCAAGGATTTCAGTTTGCTTTTTTTTCAGTATCTCTAACTCTTTATTGAAATGATCTCTTGCTTCCCGTATTTGGTCTTTTAACTGTTTATTGGTGCGATCATTTAATGCCTGCATTTGCTCTTTCATCTCCTCCTTCAATGCCTGCATTTGCTCTTTCATCTCCTCATTAGCTTCCCTGATCGTTTTAATTACGTACATTCTGAACTCCCTTTCTGACATTTCTTCTACTGTGCTGTCATTGGGTTTTATTGATGTATTATCTAGGTTTGTTTGGGACATTTTCTTCCCTTGTTTTCTCATATTGGTCAGCTGTCAGTGGGACCCTGAGATATTGCAGATTTCCGCTATTGGCTTATAGTGTCCTGGTAGATTTCCAGTGTATCACCTTCCAGCCTTCAGTAGCCTGATGTCTTGGAGGAATTTGATAATGCAGTGCATCCAAAGAAAGCTGCCCCTAGCCCCCTACTGGTTCCAGGTTTTGGAGCTGGCTCTGTGCGGAAAGGTTCTCACTGGGGGCCTGCACCGTGCAGCTGGCCGTGTGGAAGGAGCCCACCGCCGGAGTGTGGAAGGCTACCTGGGGAAGACTCTGGCTGCCCAGCCCTGCTCTGATAAGATACCCCCATCTGGGCCTGCCCCCCGGGCCGAGCTTTACCCAGTGGGCAGACTCACCTGTGGCTCTATTTCAGTCCGAGTCTCTCAATGCCTCCCCTTCTTAACTCCTGGGTTCTGGAGCGACTGGGGGTGCAGTCACCCTCTAGGCCACCATCTTGTATTGCCCCGTGAAGAGAGCCTGCGGCCAGAGTGGGCAGAGCCGCCTGAAGAGGTCTCTGGCTCCCCTGCCCTGATCCCAAGGCTGCTTGCGGATCGAAGCTCTCCGTTGGTTCGGGGGCTTGTGGCTGGTTCTATGTAGAAAGCCTCTCACTGGGCGGTCTGCTCCAAGAAGCTAGCCTTGAAAGGCACCTCCCACTGCAGGGGTCCAGGCTACTTGGGGAAGTCTCTGGCTGCCCTATCCTGGTCCCTGAAGCTGCGTACATGCCGGAGTACGCTGGGAGTATGCTGCGCTGGCTCCAGGACTTGGAGCTTGTTCTGGTCAGAAAGGCTCTCACTAGGGGGCCCGCTCCGAGAACCTGGAGAAGCTGGCTGTGTGGGCAGGGCCCACCGCCGGAGTGCGCAGGGCTGCCTGTGGAAGACTCTAGCTGCCCTGCCCTGCTCCAATAAGCCACCTCTATCTGGGCCTGCCACCCGGGCTGAGCTTTACCCAGTGGGCAGACTCACCCATGGCTCTATTTCAGTCCGAGTTTCTCAATGCCTACCCTTCTTAACACCTGGGTTCTGGAGCGACTGGGGGTGCAGTAACCCTCTAGGCCGCCATCTTGGATCACCCCATGGAAAGAACCTGCGGCCGGAGTGGGCAGAGCCGCCTGAAGAGGTCTCTGGCTGCCCTGCCCTGATCCCAGAGGCTGCTTGCAGATCAAAGCTCTCCATTGGTTCGGGGACTTGTGGCTGGTTCTATGTAGAAAGCCTCTCACTGGGCGGTCTGGTCCGAGAAGCTAGCCTTGAAAGGCACCTCCCACCGCAGGGGTCCAGGCTACTTGGGGAAGTCTCTGGCTGCCCTATCCTGGTCCCTGAAGCTGCCTGCGTGCCGGAGTACGCTGCACTGCGCTGGCTCCGGGACTTGGAGCTTGTTCTGGTCAGAAAGGCTCTCACTAGGGGGCCTGCTCTGAGAACCTGGAGAAGCTGGCTGTGTGGGCAGGGCCCACTGCCGGAGTGCACAGGGCTGCCTGTGGAAGACTCTAGCTGCCCTGCCCTGCTCTGATAAGCCACCTCTATCTGGGCCTGCCACCTGGGCCGAGCTTTACCCAGTGGGCACACTCACCCGTGGCTCTATTTCAGTCTGAGTTTCTCAATGCCTCCCCTTCTTAACTCCTGGGTTCTGGAGCGACTTGGGGTGCAGTCACCCTCTAGGCCGTCATCTTGGATCTGATCACACAAGAGTCAAGATTTCTATGTTTTTTTGGAAAAAAAAATCACTCCAGGCTTATCTCGTGACCTACATCTCAAATAGAGTATTTATTTTTATTTTATTCTTTCTTTATTTTATTTTTTATTTTTATTTTTTCATTTTAGTTATACACGTCAGTAGAATTTATTTTGATATATTTATACAAGCATGGAATCTACCTTATTCTAATTAGGATCCCAGTCTTGTGGATGTATATCATGTTAAAATTCACTATGGGCTGGGGTTGTAGCTCAGTGGTAGAGCACTTGCCTAGCACGTGGAAGGCACTGGGTTCAATCCTCAGCACCACATAAAAATTTAAAAAAAAATAAAATAAATGTATAGTGTCCATCTACAGCTAAAATTTTTCTTAAAAATAAAAATTTCACTGTTGTGTATCAAATATCTTATTTTAAATGGTGGCACAATTACTATTTTACTCCTTCTGTGTGTGAATCCATGATTAAGACAAAGATTAACCAGCTATCTTTCTGTTTATTGAGACCTAAACCACATTTTTTTGCCACTCCAACTCAAGCAAAACCCAAAGTTTATTAGATCTGTCCAAAAATAATCCTATTGTTATTCTAAGGATTTTTTATATACTAAAGATTTCTATACATCTTTCCCAAACTTCCAAAAACATATTTTTACAAGAAAAATCCTCTATCAATCAAATGATACCTAATAGATAGATTTTGAACTGCAACTACAGGACCTTCTTTACATACGTATGATAAGAAGGAGAGCTTCAAATGAAGTGTATATCAGCATAAATTGATTCAAAGATTCATAAAGCTGGAAGACAGCAGAGATTTCCTCCATTACTAATTCAACCCCTTTATTTTAAAGAAGAGGAAAGTCAATTTAGTGGAGAAAGGATAGACTTTGCAACAAATATTGTAAGAACCAGAGAATGTCCCAAGCAGGAGTGAGAAAGGAAGGGACAGAGGAAGGAAAGGAAAAAAAAAGAAAAGAGCCTCAGCCCAAAATTCACACCATGTACAAATATTAACTCAAAATGGACTGTGCAGCTATTGGTTCCTCCAGTTCCCCAACCTGCAGACAGTCACTGGGGACTATACAGATTCTGGTCATGTAAGCCAATCTAATAAATCCCCTTTTTATAATCATACTTCCTGTTGATTTTGTTCCTCTAGAGAACCTTGACTAATACAAATAGTTTGCAAATACTAATGGCAGTAGAAAGTATATGATGGAGGATAGAGAAGGAAAATGTAAGTTCTGAATGGGGAATCAAGACAGCTTCACAAAGGAAGTAGCATTTTAGGAGAAAAACATGCCTGTATGATTTCCTTTATTTGTCCTTTGGCAATGTTTAGACTCCTTCAAATGAACAGAAACAGACATTTTGCCCACCACTTTAGAAGCAGGAGAGAAAAGGAGGTATAAGACATTTTCTCTCCTGGCAGCAACATGCCCCTGAAAGCTACATGTTGCTTTTACAATCCCAGGGCCTTACTCATGACTTAGAGGAGAGGGGAGTAGAGAAGAGTCCCCTTTCATCTTTGTCTCCTTCCTCACTAAAGTCAAATGTGACTCTTTCATGCTTACTGCTTTATTCCCTCTCATTTCTATGTTAGGATGATATTTTATTCTAGTTTCCACTGGGGGCATGGAGCAGTGTTATAGTTTGGATCTTAAAAGTCCCCCAAAGGTCCACATGCTAAAGACTTGGTTGCCAGCCCCAGCTGCTATTAGGGGATGGTGCAACCTTTTGTGGGGTGGGAAGAAGTTAGGTCCTTGGACATGTGTCCTTAAAGGTGATAATGGAACCTCTGTAGACCATGGAGAGTCTGGAAAGATGAGAAAATGTGGGCTGGCCACAGGGCTGCCTCTGAGGAAGATAGCAGCATGGCCAACTAGAGCTTCCTCTACAGGGTCCTTAGTGGGGTTGGGTACAGGAGGGCCTTCTTAAGGATGGGACTATATGTCATATAATTATTTTGTGAGATTCATCATTTGGTCATATGTAACCTGTTTACTCACTGTTCTCTGCTTTATACCCTGTGGATGAATGCCTCATATGCTACATACCCTTATTCTGATACTGAACGATTGGACTGTTTCTGGCTTGTGTTTTCTCCTTAGTGCCATAGGATGAGGCTGTTCTTCTGGATGGTGTGTACAGTCAGTGGAATTTTGGAGGGAAAGAAAAGAGGAACATGTGTGTGAGCTCATGGTCCACAAATGACAAGCAGGAGACAGGCAGTAAACCTTGGATCAGCAAGCTTTCCTTTATTCTGCATCAGGCATGGGAGGGCCCATTTCTGGGTATGGAGCTGACCCCTGAGTTACAAAAGGAGTCTGGGTTTTATAGTCTCATTGGAGACTGTGGACGTGCAGTTTGGACAGTCTGGGGCTAGTCTACTGGTTAGAACCTTAACTTAGGAGGGTAGTTATTAAAAAGGTTGAAACATTATTATAGGAGTCCAGATCCTAAGGGATGACTACTCAAATCTTGCCCATTGTTTTACTTGCTCTGGGAGCCACTGTTTCCCAGAGTTTCAGTATCAGCTGTGCCTCCATTTAGGACTAATTTGAGATGGGGGAAGGTCAAAGTTCAGGGCCAAGCATTCAGTATTTGCCTCCTTCCTTCAAGATGCATTAGGGTTGTGAAGGGGTAAATGTTTGCTTTTGGTGGAGATGCTGGGGATGAACCTGGGAAGGGATGAAAAGTTTGCTTTATCCCCTCAGGGTCCATTGTTATTGGGAAAGGATACACTGGGAGAGGCTTAATGTTTGACCAATTTCCCCTTCCTCCTCCCCAGTCACACTGTCCCTCCATTTTTCCTCAGGGGCTATCTTGCAGGAATATTATTTTCCATAACCCTTCATTGTGCAGAACCTGGCTACAGAAGTGCAGAGCAGGCCTATTGGCACGAGGGGAAGAGGACACTGGAGAGAATTCCTTTGATTTTTACTGCTATCTGTAAATGGAGGGGCATACTTTTCCCAAAGCTAAGGTCAGGAGGTTTGGTTGTCATGGGTACAATGCCCCCACCCTCTGGACTGGGGCTTTCTGACACCTGTATTCCTCTGGGGTTCAAGCTAACTCTGTAACCAAGCTAGACAGTTTATTGTAAAATGCTGCCCATGGGGACAGAGGAAATATCACCAACTAGCCAGTAACTATGTCTCCTTTCCCAGGATGGACAGATCTCAAGAGGTTTGCATTTGGGAAGTCTGCTGGGTGGCAAAAAGCAAGGCACACATGGGCACTTGCCTAAATAGGAACAAAGCTGTGACTTCACCAGGGTGAGGCTGTCAGTGAGTTGGTGTCTTTTGCAAACTGGCCTTAAATGTAGGTTGTTTCTAGGTAGACATGGAAGCTGTAGAGTTGAGACAGGGAGCTCTGTCTAAGAAACAAAGTGAATTCCAGTGAGTCAGATTGATATCTTGTAACATGGACTGCATGTGTAATTCAGTCCTGTTCTGAGATATGGAAAGAATTGGTCTAGGGCTGGACCAGTAGCTCAGTGGTAGCGCTCTCTTGCCTTGCACTTGTGAGGCACTGGGTTTGATCCTCATAAATAAATAAATGATTTTAAAAAAGAATTGGTCTATGTAAAACTAATCTAATAGCATTGGCACCATTATGCTTCTTTGAAGAGTATTCCTCTGGAATTGCTCTTGGGCCCTCTCCCCTGGTGGAGACCTTTTTCAAGCAAATGGCCTCTTACAGCATCTCCCAACTCATCTTCCTTTGTCCCCAGCACACCAGATGGCCTGACACAGGGGAGGCTGGGTATTGCAGTGGTTGGGAGTGTGACACCTGGAGGCACAGCATCCAGATGCAAACTGTGGCTCTGCTGCTTATTTGCTGGGTGAACTGGGCAAGGGGCTTCACAGCTCAACAGGCTGTTGCCTTAGTTTCAGATGAGAATATAATAGTACCTGCCTTACTAGGTTGATAAGAGGTTAAAAGTATTGATTCAGTGCACGGCCCATAATCAACCTTAACTATTTTCACAATCTTGATCCACTCTCCATTCAGAAGCCTCATCTAGCTATAGAAGGGAAACCTATGTTTGGCCTTAAATGGGACACTTTTTTGGCCTAAACTTTTAACAGGTATTTTCTGCCTCCCCTTGTTCAATAACCTCTGTGTTCTGGCTCAGTTTCCCAACCCTGCCCTCTTAAACTGACTGACATTGATATAATTTTGCCATCTGTTGAAGTCACTGGTGTTCCTGAAGACAGTCTCCCTAGGAAGAACAGTCCATGGATTCCCTTCTTCCTCTGAATTGGATCTACCTAGTCAGTACCTAAGTTCCTATAGCCAACAGGTTTTGGAGGAAAGCTAAAGTTATCAGATATGGAAAGTATTCTCCAAGCAATTCTCCACATAAACATCACTTTGTGTTCAACACTCTAAGTCCACAAAGCTCACCCTGCCTTTTATTATGCTTTGTGAAATTAACCCCAAAATCTTGTTAAAGGAATGAGTAACAGAGCATATCCAAAGCTACTGGAAGCAAAGACTCCATGGCTGAGGACTCGGCCAGTGTTCCCAGCTGTTATGGTTTGGATGTGAGGTGTCCCTCAAAAACTCATGTATGAGACAATGGAAGAAGGTTTGAAGGAGAAATAACTGTATTACAAAATCCTTAAAAGGATTGCTGAATTAACCCCCTGATGGGGATTAACCAGGTGGTGACTGAAGGTAGGGTGTGGCTGGGGAAGGTGGTTCTCTAGGGGCATGACCTTGGGATGTATATTTTGTATCTGGAGAGTGGAGTCTCTCTGCTTTCTGATCATCTTGTGGGTCACTTCCCTCAACCACACTCTTCTGCTATGATGTTCAGCCTCACCTTGACTCCTGAGGAATGGAGCCTCCTGTCTGTGGATCAGACTTCTGAAACCGTGAGTCCCCAAGTAAACTTTTCCTCCCTAAAATTGTTCTGCTCATTTAGTCACAGCAGCAAAAAAGCTGATTAAAACACTAGCAATGTGGGGTGTGGAGGTAAAACAGAGCAGAAGGGGCCTGAGCTCCTGCCCTCAGCCCCAGCTGGGCTTTTCAAGCACTGACATGGATCTCTGAAGGCATGGAGGCTTTGGAGGGCAGGGCTGCCTGGTGAGTTGGGACTGGAGAGGGTGCTCTGGGAGCTCAGCTGCTGGCCCTCTGCCCTCCCTCAGGATCACACAGAAGCTAGATAGGGGTATTGGCTGCTCTGGTTCTTACCTGCCTGGTCTAGGTCAGAAATTCCTATGACTCAGCTTCATAAACAGACTGAATGGTGGAGCTTTTCCCAGCCCCAAGAAAGGCCATGGGGGTATTGACAGGCAGTCAAAAAGAACTGTACCAACAATGCTTGTTTGAAGTGTAGTCAAAGGAGTTGACAACTATAATATCAAAATTGGAACATGGTGATATTGAATAACTTTTGACTGAAATCTGCTGTGATTCCAGGTGTTGACAAAGACAACTCCTTTTTCTCCCCTGCAGTACTCCATGCTCTTCCCTGCACCAGTGATACCTCTGAGAGTCTTCTGTGATATCACAGCCACTCTTCTGGTAATTCCTGATGTCACAGACACGGGACCCATAGCACTATGACTTCACTGCTCACTTGGGCCCTGCAGCAGTAAACCTATCCCAACCCAGAGGCCAGGGAAGCATCTGAGCCTCTGGACTCTCTGGCACCAATGAAGGTAATGAGGAGCACCAGCTCTCTACAGCTGGCACAGAGAACCCAAGCAGACACCACACCCACTTCTTATTCCAAGTGGAGCACTGGTCACATGCCTGCACATGGCCTATCCATGATCACCCTGGTCTAGGGGCTCAGGATGCAGCAGCACACAAGTCTCTCTGGGCTCATCTGGCATTCAACACAGGGCTGCTAAGTGGGAAGAGGAAGCCAAGAATGAAGCAAAGGCCTTGGGTCCCTAAACAAGACACACCTGACACCAAGAACCTAGGATACATGGGCTGTATCCTGGTCCCCAACCATCCTGTCCCCCAGGAACTCCTGTGGATAGCAGGAGGTAAGGAGAAGCCACAGTAGGTATTGGTTCAGGTGGTGCTGCCCTCCTTGCCTTGCTCCACCTGGCCCCAGCCCACCTGTGCTCCTGCCCAGGCTGGAGCCTGGCCCCAGGCTACCCAGCCCAATATGGCAGTGGCAGCTGAAAGCCAAAGTGGACAGAGAACCTAATGTGGCCAGGACAGAGTATAGAAACATCTTGAATGAAAAATTATACAAAGTCTGACAGGGTGACTTCAATTTATGTAAAGGTAAAACATGACTAACATAAAGATTGGATGGCACAGTGATCTATATGTCTTTTAGGCTTCTGTATTTTGCCTAATCAGTCAAATACTAATTCTAAATGTACTAGGAAGTTGTTAGGATACCTAGAGTTGTTCCCAGAGCAGCTAAACAATGACAAACTCAAGAAAAACTGGAGAATCTCTGTATATAGAAAACATAAAATAAGCAGCTCAAATGTTCACATACAGGTTTTTATAGAACACAAGATTGGTTTTTCTTGATTAAAATTCTAGAGAAAGCAGCATAGGTCAAGGGTAAGGTGTCCCACTCTCCAGCAGCCTTTCTTGCTCCACATTTCAACTGCCACCCCAGAAGACATTGAATGGTGTCTGCACTTGTGTTCTCACTATCTGTCCCATCCAGTGTTTCCAGGTAAGGGCAGGAGGACACACAGTGGCTGATCCCAAATCTACCTCCTCATGCAGATGCTGCTCAGCTAGAATCTCTGCTAGCCATTCCCCCTGTGCTAGGCAGGATGATCCCTGACAAATCCATGACTGCACTGGAGCCTGTGCATGGATTCAGGGATCCATGCAATAGAAATAGCTCATCACCCTCAAACCCAACACCCACAAACCTCCCCAGGAGATTGGGAAACATTAGTGGGCCCAGCGGCCTGTCTCCCTTGGTACCCAGGCATGGAGCTCTGCAGAGAAAACTACATGCTCAGAGCTCTAAAGGTGGAGTTAAGCAGACCACCCAGGCCTCATGTGTGAGGTACTGCCACAACAAAATGTTATCAAGAGCTCATTCAGCTCCACTAAAGGCATCCCACTGTTGAAGGTGAAGGGTCTTCACCCACTACATCCCAGGCAGCCATTGGGAGCCTCAAAAAACAGTGGAGAAGAGCTCCTGGTCTCCCTTTTCAGTCTCAGAAATTGCCTAGAAGGAGGCCCAGTACTAGGAAATAGCAGACACAACAGCAGGGAAAACAAAAACATCTAGGAGTTGCCCACCCACAGTGGACAGTGGTAGTACAAGAAAATGGAAGATTTATTCGGATGCCACATAGGTGAGAGACTCCATATTGCTGCCTAAACTCCAGAACTGGATTTTCAAGTCACCACTGCAGACTCAGATGAGGAGCAGAAGGCTCTGCAGTCTATCAATGGAGCTTTGAGGGTGAGGCCAGGCCATCTGGAATTACAGCTACTTTCAGCATTCATGTTCCCTCCCCCTGCCTGCCTCAGGGGCTGCTCCCACATGCAGTCCCTCCAGGACCTTGTAGGAATGCACAGCAGAGTGATGCAAGATAGAGATGGACTCCTTGAGCCCAGGGGTCCTCTTGAAAACTGCTCCAGTGGGCAACACTGGGCTTCTTATCTGGCAGGAAACATAGCTCCCCTGTCCTCCTCCTCCAACTCAGAGACTTTTCCAGTACTACTACATACTCTTGACCTCTAACCCAGTCTCCTTGCTGACCCTGTTTCTGCCTTTTTCCAGTTTGGAGATCTGGCAATGCTAGCTGTATCCCCAGACCCAAACTTTGCTCAAGCCAGCCAGCCTTTGAGTAGCACAACCCAGGGAGAACTTGGGATTTCACTATCCCAAAATCCCACCTTGGGCCCCTGGGCCAACACTTAGCCAATCCTTGCTGTCAGCTAAGCTGTATTCACCACTGATACACCTGGTGCATCTGCTCTGCAGCTGCCACTCACAGACTCATTGCTGTAGTCATTTGGCCCCAAAATAGGCAGCCATGCTCAGTGACTAACTGCAACCCAGTCTTCTGGGGGCTTATGGTGTCAGCAGCATCAGTGGGATTGTGGAGGAGGGAGCTGCTAGCAGATATGATATCCAACTCTGCAACACTGAGCATCTGTTCAGTAAAAAGAGAGACCTCAAGCAACAATCATCACTGTGGTGCTAACTTGGGCCTGAACACCTATGGCCCCACTGACCAGAGGACCTCCATGGCAACTAAGGGATGTAAGATGAAAAGTAAGCCCATGTAAGGAGCCACTGGTGTCCTTACTTTCAGTGCCATCCCCAAAAGTCTGCCCAAGCAGAAATCCTTAAGTTCAACTTGGGAGGCGAGCAAGAACCCCAGAAAGTCTGCCTCCAATTGCAAATCCATGCCCATGGCATCATATGGATCTGGGAATACAGACTTGCTCCCAGATCTGATAGTGGCCTCGGGAGCAATGAGCATCTGCTTCAAAAGAAGAGATACCCCAAGCACCAGACCGTGCTATGAAGCAAGGCTTGGCATGAAAACCTGCAGCACTTCTAACCAGAGCACCTCCACAGGGACCAAGGGACAAAAGATGATAGCAAACATGTGCAGGGAGCCTTCATGGTGACCAAGTTACACAGGAACTTTTTCAGTGTCATCCTCAAAGAGTCACCAAGCCGAAACACCCACTTCACCTTGGGCACCAGCATCACCAAAAGCAAGGCTGTGTCTAGGTATACATCTGTGCTGGCCTCACCCTGGCAGCTCTGTTTCTCAAGAGGGAACACTGAAGAGACACCTTGCCTTTAGGGGCCCATCCTCAACCATCCTGGGCTCTGCTAGATCCAGAAGTGCTAGACCACCCACCAGACCATCTTCAGAGCAGGAGCCCCTCCTGTGGGGTCCAAGAGGAACATGTTACTCTTAGATAATAGCCACCTTCTCCCTCATGGGACCTGGTGTGAGCCCTGTTTAGATGCATACCACAGGTCTCGCCCTGACTCTGATCCTGGGGCAAACTGGAGACACAGTATCCCATTCCCTCCCACTTCCCAGCAGGTCTGTTCTCAAAGCTGGGTAGTATGTGATTGTCTTCTTATTTGCTCTCTGGTTGGGGTCCTCACCACTACAGACAGCAGCCCTCAGCCTGGATCTCTCTGGTTTCTTCATTATTGTCAGGGACCAAGAAGAAGTTCTCATTCTGAGGACGTTCTGACCTTTATGATAAGCAGCAGCCCAGGGAGCATTTTGCGGTTGCCTCCCCTGCACAAACACCGTGCAGCTGAAGGCTGACGGATTCCCTGAGCACTCCCCCTCCCCACTCCCGGCTGATAGTTCTGCCTATGGCCCGCTGGCGTGAACTTGCACCTTATCAGGAGCCCAAAAGAAAAACACAGCCAACCAGCCTGTATCTCATCATACCCCTCATTCCCTCAGCATAAATACCCTTGAGAACAATAAAAATTTGCAGCTTGATCAGAATTCCTGTCTTGCTGTCACTCCCTTTGTCTCTTGTCCCTTCATTCCTTCTCTCTTAGGTTTGCCGTCCTGCGTTGATGTCCCGAGGGTCGGGACAGTTGGCGCCCAACGTGGGGCGATTGGAACCTTTGCCAGAGAAGCGAACGCCACCCTCTGGGGAAGACTTGGCCAAGCGGGATTCGGGATTGCCTCGGTAAACGCGACCGGGAGTCAGATCCAGGAGGAGAGTGAGGCCGGCAAAAGGTGAGTGACACACCATGGGACAAGCAGTTTCGTCACATGATTTGATTCTGTCGGGTCTCAAGGAGGCCCTCAAGACTCGGGGAGCACATGTTAAGAAAAAGGACTTAAAATTATTCTTTTCATACATAGAGGATTTGTGTCCTTGGTTTCCCCTCAAGGGGTCAATTGATGGTAAAAGGTGGCTCAGAGTAGGAGACTGCCTCAAAGATTATTATGAGACTTTTGGTCCTCAAAAGGTGCCTGTCACTGCCTTTTCTTATTGGAATTTAATTAATGAGATTCTTAAAAGTTCACCCTTTGACAGTGGTACTTTAAAACTTGTAAAAATTGGGGAGCTGGCAATGCAATCCACCTCTCGCCACCCCTCGGCATGCCCTTCGGTTAGTATTGAAATGCCTCCCTGTCTTGCTGTCACTCCCTGTGTCTCTTGTCCCTTCATTCCTTCTCTCTTAGGTTTGCCGTCCTGCGTTGATGTCCCGTGGATCAGGACACATTATTTGAGTTCTCTGGAGTTCCTTGTCCTTAGGCCATTTGTGTGAATGGGGAAATTTGAAATTGACAGATTTGTGGCACAAGATAATGAGAAGAGTTTTGAGGTACACAGAGGAACAGTGTTTGGGAGATCTCTGTTTTAATTTTTAAGTATGGGAATTTGAAGTTCATGCTATCTCCATAGAAAGAATTTTCACTGGTTGCTCTGCTTTTAGCTCTAAACCTGTGACCATGAAAAAAAATTTTTACCACTGAAACAGTGCAGCCTGTGATTGTGCTAGACTCAAAGGAAAAATGACCTTTAAATAGGTCACTGAATTATTACAGTATTATGCAACTAGAATTATTTTGTCAAAGACCAGGAAACTGGGATGAAATACCATGTGTTGAATCTTTCATGCTTTTATATAATCAAGCCTATTCTAAACTCAAGGTGCAAAGACCTCAAGTACCAAAACAGAGGCCTCTGCCACCTGGTGGAGGAGAGTGGAAGAGCAATAAGGATGGGGTAAAGATACTGAGTCAGGGCTCAGTTTCTGGGATGCAGTCCTCCAGGGGCCCTGATTTTTACCTGCACAAGAGAATCACAGATGACAGGATGACTAAATCGGGATGCCTGAAGGGTGCTTCAAGTAACTTTAAAGATAAATATTTACTGTGGGGAAAGTGGGGCACTGAAGAGGTGACTCAAATAACCCTTGGCAACCACTGGAGTAAGGTGGATGTGCAGAGGGCAAGGGATGCCACCTGCCTGCCTCAAGGATACTCTGGATTATAGGTCCTAGGAGCAGAGGCCTTCACAGGCCAACATTCCTTCCCACTGGACCACTGGCCCTTAAGTCCAGGTTTCTGAAGGTGGCAGCCACCGTGGGCTCACCTCCATGCCATTTTTCACATAGTGACTCCCACCAGGTCTCATCCTGTGTATTCCAGCTGGCTACCTACAGCTCAGGTTTCAAGGTTCAGCCAAGGCATTACCTCCTTCTGGAAGCTTCCTAGACTCTTTATAGCCCAAGTAGGGACAATGCGGTATCCCCTCCATGTTCAACTAACACCTCCTTTTTTTTATTCAGAATGTTTCTACTCTGCCCTGGCCACACTGGTTTCTCTGTCCACATCAGCTTTCAGCCACCACTGACATAGAGGGCTGGTGCAGTCTGGGGCAAGGAGCATAAAGAGAACTAAGACTATCATGAAGAAGACAGGAGGGCATCACCACCTGAGCCAGCAGCTACAAGGCCATTCCTCACCTCTTCCTGCTACCCACAAGAGTTTCTGGAATGTAGGGGGGGTGCGGACCATGGTACAATCCACGTGTCCTGTCCTGGTGTGTTTGGCTTAGGGACCTGTGTTAATACTCCTAACCTACTGAACATCACCATTTAGCAACATAGTACTGAAGAGTATCAGTTGTTTACCCTTAAAATCAGCTGACTGGCAGCTGTAGTTCACCACTGCTGCTCAGCATGTCAAGAGATGCATACTGTGTGTCCAGAAAAAGGTCAAAATTCAAAATTTGAAGGATGATTTCTACTGATTGCATGTCATTTTCAAAACAGTGTGTAGCTGAAATAATGTAAATCAAACCATCATTAAATCAGGGAGTGCCTGCATATGTGGGGTTAGGAGTATCTGTGGTTTGAGGCATTGGCTGGAGGTCTTGGAACACATCCCCTGTACATAAGAGGGACTAACTGGTCTATTTCTGGACTCTCTTCTTTTCTGGTTGTCTGTTTGTACATCCTTTCTCCATAGGTATCCTATTTTCATCTGTACTTTTAAAGTAAATCTTAAGATCTGTGGGTAAACTCTTCAAGCTTTGTTTTTCTTAATTGAGCTTTCTTGCATATTTAGTCCTCTTGTATGCCCCAATATACTTGGGCTCAGTCATTGTTTTGGTCTCTCCAGACACCAAAAGGTTTGAAAGCTTCTGATTTACAGCCAGAAGTCCAGGATCATTCCTCAGTTCCCCAATTATTAGCTGTGGAACTTTTGGCAAATAATTTAATTTACGTCATGATTGTTTCCTCATCTCTAAATTGGGACAAGAATAAAACCTATAACATAAGTTGTGCTTGTCAGATATTAAACATTCTATGAATGTTTGTGTGCTTATTAAATAAGACAGGCACATATATTTTAAAAGAATATGAAGTCAAAGAAACACAGTCTAAAGAATTGGAAAGGAAACATGTAACTTCTTGAGAATCTCAGCATACTTAGAATACAGGAGTATTGACTTCATTTAAAAGTAAAATTATAGAAAGTTTATAAATATATAAAGTGTACAAAATCCATTATATTTTTCTGCTAGCTATAATTTCGTGAAAGGTGAAATACAAAATAACATTCACAGAAGCATCAACAAACATGAAATATCTAGGAATTGATTAAACAAAATATGCATAAGACTTGCACAATTAAAACTATAAAACATTGGTAAAAGAAATGAAAACTATAAAACTACAGAAAACTACAAAATATTGCTAAGGCAACCTAAATACATAGGGATGTAGTCTATGTTCATGGATTAAAAGAAATGTGTATCTCAACATGTTTGCAGTTACACGATTTTACATATTTGTCAAAGCTCATAGTACTGAATACTTACTACAGAGTGTGTATCGATATTTTAAATCCTGAGTACATGAATGAATAGGAATATATTCATGTGTATATGTGGTTAAAACTCCCCAAATATTTATTTTTATCTCATATTTTATGTATTACTGAGTAGTTTCACAGCTTTTATTGGATTATCAAATATATGTCATAACTTGAAAATGTTAATATGCAGCAAAGCCAGCAAGATGGTGGAGTAGTAGCCCACAGACTTCATTCCCTTAGAGACACTGACTTACCTACAGTGTACAGTTTTGAGAACTCCAGAAACAAATTAGAAATTCACAACACCCAGGCAAGGGCAAAACCAAAGCCAGCTGCACAAAATCAGGTAAGAAGACATTCATGTATGGTAGTCCTTCTCCTATAAACCATAACAGCTCAGTGTGTTAGGAAAAAACACCCAATCAAGTTCTCCCTTAGGAAGTAAAGGGAAGAGTAGATCATATGTCCAAAGTTCCAGCTTCCTGGGGGTCTTCAAAGGAACTGGTTTCTGTCTTATCTGACTCTGGGTGCTGAAGAGATCTGTGTGTCCCTGAGAACAAAGGAGAGTCTGGTGGCTTGGTAGACCACAGAACCATCAGTACTGCAGACAGATACTAGAGAAAGCAAGAAATGATGAGCCTCAGAAAAAAAAAATCTAATTGAAAATTGTTTGCTTAAGTTCAGAGAGACATATCTCCAGAAAAGATTTTAAAGGTCAACAGAATCTCTTGGTGTGCCAATTGGCAAAGGTCTGTAAAGACTGAGAAAGATGGTTGTGTTTTTCAAATACTGACACCCTGGCAAAACAAAACAAAACAAAACAAACAAACAAACAAAAAACAATTTTTAAAAATCCCAAAACAAAAATGGGAAGGCATATGAAGAAACAGGAAAACATGTCCTAATAAAAGGACCAAAATAAATCTCCAGAAATGGACCCTAAAGAAACAAAGATCTATTAGGTGGTTGCCAAAGAATTCAAAATAATTGTCTTAAATGAGTTCAGTGAGCTACAAGACACAACTAAAGGAAGTCAGAATAAAAATGCATGAACAAAATGAGAATATCAACAAAGAAATAGAAATTATAAAAATTTGACCAAACAGAAGCCCTGGAACTAAAGAATATAATAACAAGTGAAAAATTCACTACAGGGATTCAATAGCAGAAGAAAGAATTATGAAATTCAAAAGACAAATCATAAGTCAGAGGAGCAGCAAAAATGTTAAATGAACAAAACCTAAGAGAAGTATAGAAGACCATCAAACAATCCCAAATATGCATTAAGAAAATCCCAGGAGTAAAAGAGAGAAAGGGGTAGGTAGCTTATTTGAATAAATTATGGCCTATAACTTCCCAAATCTGAGGATGAAAATGGATAATCAAATTACAAAACGCTCAAAGGTCTTCAACTAAGATGAACTCAAATAGGTCCACATAGGACTTGTCATAATCAAACTTTCAAAAGTCTAAGACAAAGAATCTTGAAAGTGGCAAGAGAAAAGCAATGCATCGCATACAAGAGAAGTTTCATAAAATCATTGGTGAATTTTTCAGTAGAAACCCTTAAAGACAAGAAGGGAGTTGATGATGTGAACACTTCATCAAAATTAAAACCTTTGGAGCTATGGGCATATATCAGTGGTACAGTGCTTTGCATGCACAAGGTCCTAGGTTCAGTACTCAACACTGGGGTAAAAACCTTTGGTGCTCCTAAGGACACCACTGATTCAATGAAGACAATCCACAGGTGGGAAAACATAACTGAAAATCATATATTTGTTAAGGGATTTATGTCCAGAAGATATGAAGAACTTTTACAATGTAACAATGAAAAGATAAGCAACTAAAAAGTGAGCTACGGACAGATTCAGATAGTCAAAGTTTGAATGTTTTTTCTGATATGTGGAAACTAGCCCAAAATAAGGTGGGGGGTGGGGAGAAAAGGGGGGATTCCATCAAAATAGAAGAAAGTTTGGTGGATTAGACTAATGGGATTGTGGGGGAGTGAGAAGGAACAGGATAAGGGAAGAACAGTAGAATGAATCTAACCTAACTATGCTATGTATATATATGAATATACCACAGTGAATCTCATCATCATGTATATCCACAAGATAGTAACTAAAATAAGGAAAAGGAGAAGAAAACCTAAAAGTAAATAGCAGAAAAATGTGTAGAGTAAAGGGAGCAGGGTAAGTGAGGAGAAGAGGGAAAGGGGAAATAACTGTGAACTGAATTAGAGTAAAATTATATTCCAGGCCTTTATAACTATATCATAATGAATCCCAATATTATGTATAACCAAAAGGAATCAATAAAAAGAAAAAAAAGATAAATTTTTTAAAGTGGGCACAGGATTTAAATAGACACTCATTCAGAGGACATATACAAATAGCTAATAAGCAAACTAAAAGATGTTTTGCTTATTGCTTGCTAGGGAAAAGTACATCAAAACCACAAGAGATATCATTTCACACACCAGAATGACTATAATATGAAAAATGAAAAGGGAAATGACAAGACAGACTGTGAAGAAATTGGACAGACTGCTAGTGTGAAGATAAAATGATGAAATGTTTTGCAGTTTCAAAGTTCCTCAAAGAGTTAAAACAAAGGCTTTCCATATGATCCAGCAATTTCCCCTCCTATTATATATTTAAGAGAAAGGAAAATATTTACCTACACAAAACTTGCACATGAATGTTGTTGGTTGAAAAGAGGAGAAAGCAATTCAACTGTTCATTGACTGATGAATACATAAAGAAAATGTGATATACAATATAATATTATTCAGTTGTAAAAAGAATATATACTACAACATGGATGAATATTATACTTTAATTATCATACTAGTGAAAGAAGCCAGACATATAAGTCATACTGTATAATTCTATTTATATGAAATGTATGGAGCAGGTGAATCCATAGAGATAGAAAGTGGATTCATGTTGGACAGGGCCTAGGGAAGGGAGGAATGGAGAATGTTGCTTTCAAGCAAGGGGTTCCTTCTGGGGTGATTAAAGTGCTTAGGAAAAAGTGATGATTGTTGCACCGCTTTATGAACATACTAAAAAACACTGGTTTGTACACTTTAAGTGAATGTATGTATATGTCAAAAAGTGTATTTTTAAAAGTGGATGGTTTCTATATATACACTACACTTGAATTAAAAGTTTACACACAAAACGATAATGGCAAAAAAAAAAAAGATAATGGCATCAAATTAGGATGAGTGGACAGTCGCGGAGCAAGCTGGCAGCTGAACCAGGCCACCTACATCTCGGAGGGAAGCAGCGGGCAGATAACCCGCCAAGTCAGCAGGCCAAGGACAGATGTCATAACTGAGTGACCCCACCTGACCCCTGCACCTAGGTCGGTGCCATCACTGGTTGGTCACAGTAGTGGAGCAAGCTGACGGGAAAGTCAGGCCACTTGCATCATGGAGGTAGCAGGCGGGCACCCAACCTGACTGCCTTGTGGAGCAGGTGGGCTGGTAGCCCACCCACCCAACCACCAGACCAAATACAGACGCCATCACTGAACAACCCCGCCTGACCACCACCCTGAGGTTTGTTGCCATCACAGAGTTACCCAGAGGTTTCTTTATAGGCTGGTGCAGGCATTTTGAATTACTCCTGAGAGTGTGACCATCATCATTGGAAGGGCAACTCCCTTCCTGAGACACCTACAGGAGGCTAGAGGACCTTTGACAAGACCCAGGAGCCAAGAGGAGGTATTGAGAGACTCGGGAACAACTCAGAGCCACCAGGGAATATACCCCACCTGAATGCCACCACCCATAGAAGGCCAGCTTCCAAGTGGAGCACCGAATTATCAAGTACCTCCAAGACTTCAGGCTACTGAAGGCTAAGAAGTGAGTTATTGGAAATCTATAGACACAATATTAATCAATAAAGGATATCCGCAATATCCCAGAGTTTCACTACTAGAGGGGTAGATACCTGAGCAATATGAGAAAACAAGGGAAGAAAATGTCCCAAACAAACCTAGATGGTATAGCAATAATATCCAATGACAGCATGGCAGAAGAAATGTCAAAAAGGGAGTTCAGAATGTGCAGAAACAAAATGATCAGGGAAGCAAATGAAGAGATGAAAGAGCAAATGCAAGTATTGAAGGATGAAATGAAAGGGCAAATGCAGGCATTGAATGATTGCACCAATGACGACAGTTAAAAGAGCAAATAAAGGAAGCAAAAGATCATTTCAATACAGACAAATATTGAAAAAAACAAACAGAACTCCTTGAAATGAAGGAAACAATGAACCAAATTAAAAACTCCATTGAAAGCATAACCAATAGGATAGAAAACCTGGAAGACAGAACCTCAGATATTGAAGACAAAATATTTAATCTTGAAAACGAAGTTGAAAAAACAGAGAAGATGGTAAGAAATCATGAACAGAATCTACAAGAATTATGGGATATCATGAAAAGGCCAAATTTAAGAATTATCAGGATTGAGGAAGGCTTAGAGAAACAAACCAAAGGAATGAACAATCTATTCAATGAAATAATATCAGAAAATTCCCCAAATCTGAAGAATGAAATGGAAAATCAAGTTCAAGAGACTTACAGGACTCCAAATACACAAAATTACAATAGACCCACACCAAGGCACATTATTATGAAAATACCTAACATACAAATAAAGACAGAATTTTAAAGGCTGTGAGATAAAAGAATCAAACTACATTCAGGGGGAAACCAATAAGAATATCAACAGATTTTTCAATACAGACCCTAAAAGTTAGAAGAGCCTGGAACAACATTTACCAAACCCTGAAAGAAAACGGATGCAGCATGGTTGCTATATCTTGGTCTAGGTCTGGGTTGGGCCGGGGCTCCCTAACACAGAAGTCTCACACAAAGGCACTGGGCTGGACCTGGGTCTCTCGGAACTATTTAAAGTAATATATAGAAATATAAGCTACATTGATCTTTGGTGTTAGAGATTAAGGATTCTGTTTGACTGTGGGGAAAAAATGAAGTCCTTTTAAGTGTTAGACTATTGATAGAAATTCTCCAATTCTGTTGGCTGAAATAATGTCTTGAGAATGAAGAGGATACTGGTCATCTGGTGGCATTGCTCTGTTTATAGTCTCTAGAACTAGGGCTGTAGCTCAGTGGCAGAGTACTTGCCTAGCATGTGTGAGGCACTGCGTTTGATCATTAGCACCACATTAAAAAGAAATAATGGCATGCTGTCCGTCTGCAATTACAAAAACAATTTTTTAAAAAGATACAAAATTTTTCAAATCTCATACCAATACATACTAAAAAGCTAGTGCAACAGGATCAAGTGGGTTTCATCCAAGGAATGCAAGGTTGGTTCAACATTGAGCAATCAATAAATGTAATTCATCACATCAACAGACTTAAAGTCAGGAATCACATGATTATTTCAGTAGATGCAGAAAAAGCATTTGATAAAATACATCACCCTTCATGCTCAAAACACCAGAAAAAATAGGAATAGTAGGAACATACCTTCAATGTAAAAGCTATCTATACTAAACCCACAGCCAACATCGCTCTAAATGGGGAAAAACTGAAAGCATCCTCCCTAATATCTGGAACAAGGAAGGAATGCTCTCTTTCACTACTTTTCTTCAACATCATCCTTGAAACTTAGCCAGAGCAATTAGAGAGACCAAAAAATTAAAGGGATATGAATAGGAAACACTATTTGCTGAGAGACATGATTCTGTATTTAGAGGAGCCAAAAAATTCCACCAGAAAACTTCTAGCACTCATAAATGAATTCAATAAAGGAGCAGGATATAAAATCAACACTCATAAGTCCAGTGCTTTTTTTATTCATAAATGATGAATTCTCTGAAAGAGAAATTAGGAAAACTACCCCATTCACAATAACCTCACCACAAAAAAAAAACAAAAAACAAAAAAAAACTTGGGAATCAAACTAATAAAAGAGGTGAAAGACCTCTACAATGAGAACTACAGAACACTAAAGAAAGAAATTAAAGGAAACCTTAGAAGATGGAAAGGTCTCTCATGTTCTTGGATAGGCAGAATTAATGTTTTCAAAACGGCCACACTACCAAAAGTGCTATACAAATTCAATTCAATTCCAATAAAAATCCCAATGATGTGCCTCATAGAAATAGAGCAAGCAATCATTAAAATCATTTGGAAGAATAAGAGACCCAGAATAGCTAAAGCAGTTCTTAGGCAGAAAGGGCAAAACAGGGCGTATCACAATACCACACCTTCAACTATACAACAGAGAAATAGTAACAAAATCAACATGGTATTGGCCCTGAAATAGACAGGTAGATCAATGGTACAGAGTACAGGACACAGAAACAAACCCACATGAATACAGTTTTCTCATACTAGACAGAGGTGCCAAAAACATATAATGGAGAAAAGATAGCCTCTTCAACAAATGGTGCTAGGAAAACTGGAAATCCATATGCAGAAAAGTGAAAGTAAACCCCTGTCTCTCACCCTGCACAAAACTCAACTCAAAATAGATCAAGGACCTTGGAATTAGACCAGAGATCGTGCACTTTACAGACAAAAAGTAGTTCCAATTCTTCATTATGTCAGTTTAGGACCAGTCTTCCTTAATATGATTCCCAAAGCTCAAGAAATAAAAACAGAAATCAATAATTGGGATAGATTCAAACTACAAAGCTTTTTATCAGCAAAGGAAGCTATCAACAATGTGAAGAGAGAGGCTACAGAATGGGGGAAAATCTTTGCCACAAACACTTCAGATAGAGCACTAACCTCCAGAATCTATAAATAACTCAAAAAACTTTACACTAAGAATGCAAATAACCCGGTCAATAAATTAGCTCAGAAAATGAGCAGACACTTCACAGAAGAAGATCTACAAGCAATCAACAGATATATGAAAAAGTGTTCAACATCTCTAGTAATAAGAGAAGTGCAAATCAAAATACCCTAAGATTCCATCTCACCCCAGTTAGAATGGCTATGATCAAGAATACAAGCAAGAGTAGGTGTTGGCGAGGATATGGGAAAAAATGTACATTCATACATTGCTGGTAGGATTGCAAATTAGTGCACAACCACTCTAGAAAGCTGTGTGAAGATTCCTTAGAAACCATGGAATGGAAACCACCATTTGATCCAGCTATCCCACTCCTTGGCCTATACTAAAAGACTTAAAAATCAGCCTACTACAGTGATGCAACCACATTAATGTTCGTAGCTGCTCAATTCACAATAGCCAGATTGTGGAACCAAACTAGATGTCCTTAAATTGATGAATGGATAAAGAAACAGTGGTATATATACAAAATGGAATATTATGTAGCCATAAAGAAGAATAAAATTATGGCATTTTCAGGTAAATTTATGCAGTTGGAGAATATCATGCTACGTGAGATAAGCCAATCCCATAAAACCAAAGGTCAAATGATGTCTCTGATAAGCAGCTGATGATATATGATGGGGGTGGGAGGGAAGCAAGAATCAAGGTGGATTGTATAGAGTAAAAAGAGAGGTGGGAGAAGTGGGGGGAAGGAAAAATAACAGAACGAGACAATCATTACCCTATGTACATGTATTATTACACAGTGTGACTCTTCTTCGTGTAGAACCAGAGAAACTACAGTTTTACCCCATTTGTATACAATGAGCAAAATAAATAAATAGTAAAAAAAAAGTCTTTGAAGATTATATAGTCTTCAGGTTCTTTTTTGTTAATTTAAATACAATTCACATAACAGTCACTCTTTTAAAATGTGAAATTGATTGGTTTTTTGTATGTTCACGGAGTTATGCAACCATTACCATTGTCTGTTTCCCCAAATTTTTATCACCCTAGAAGGAAACTCTGTACCCAGCTTCCTCTGCCTGTTTGGAATGTTTCCTATGAATGGAATCATAATATGTGGCCTTGTGTATGCTTCTTTTAGTGTAGGTTTTCATGGTCTGTTCATGTTGTAGCATGTAGCAGTACTTCATTCCTTTTTTGACTTGAGTAATATTCCATTGTTTGCACATAGTACATTTATTTCTCCATTCATGTGTTGATTATAGTTTGAATTGTTTCCACATTGGAACTATTAGGAATAGTATTCCTATGAGTAGTACTGTGCAGGGTTTTGTAGACATATTTTCATCCCCCTGAATATATTCTGAGGAATGAAATCACTAGGTCATTGCTGGTAACTCTTAACTTTCTGAGGGACTTCCAGACTATTTTGCAAAGTAGTTGTACCATTTTACATTTTCATTAGCACTATCTGAGTATTTGATCTGTTTGTCCATATACCCACCAACACTTTTTGACGACGGACATCCTAGTGGTTATGAAGTGGTATATCTCTTTGTATTCTTCACTCCTTGGATCTTGAACTGTTGACTTTCTGGATGCAGAGAGACAAGTGTTCTATAGATAATAAGGAAATGATTCCAGTCTGCATCTAGTCACATGAGACATACATGACCTTAGTCATGTTACTTTCTTTTTTGAGATTTGGCTTTTTCTATCAGTTTTGATAGGAACTGACACTCAACCATCAATGAGAAATATCACAGTATATCATAATCAGTTTTATACTCTAGCTCCTATCAAACAGGCATCTTCATTACTTCAACAGATTAAAATCTGGAAAATCTAAAGGGAAGGCCCTGGACAGAGAGAAAGTCAGGTAATGCATTTCTCCCACAACTGTCTATCACTGCTTCTATTTTAGGAAGAGGGTATCATGTAATATTCCTCTCATTATTGCAGGATCAAAAATTAGTCTTTCTGGTTTAATGAAATCCTAAATGTTGCCTTCTTTAAACAAATCTGCAAAGTAGTTTCTTTCAGTGCTTTAGGAGCCTACTTGTAACTGAATTTTTTCTGTATAATAAACCTACACATTTTTCATAGTTCCTTTCTGACAGACCTTTAGGATTTATTCCAAGACTGACCAGGATGTGGATGGGAAACTGACCTACCAGGAAATCTATGTCTCCCTAAGTTCTGCCTTGTGAGAACCAGGAGCTTGAGAGCATTTGATTCCAATGGAGATGGAAGATACTCATTTCTGGAGCTAAGAGTAGCTTTAGGTGTCTGTCCACATCAGGCATATATTAGGAGTGGGTGTATACCCTGAACTATGTAAAAGTCTACTTAAGTACCAAAATCAAATCTTTTACAATTCAACACTCTAGTCCTCCAAACTATTGTAGCAGACACACTGCCACCTTCTAACTTGTTTAAAAAGCTGTCTTAAAGTTTTTTTTAAATTTTACTTATAATCTAATGTTCATAAATCTATGATTTCCTGAAACCAGTAATATCTTACTTTAAAAAATTGCCAGGAAAAGATAGAATAAAGCCCTCCTTCTCCTTTTATTTATTTATTTTTTTAGTGGAGGATATCTTATTGTTTAAAAGTGGAAACTGTATATATAGAGAGAGAATAAGTTACCTTTTAGAGATCATGCAAATTTGCCTTAAATAGCTATATTTTATAGAGACTCAGAAAATGTCTTGTCATTAAAAGATAGACCTTTTCTGTTTGTGAATAGTTACAATGAAAGAATATTTATGCGTATTGTATGAAAAGTAGAAAGAGTGATTTTGAACAGATGAGGTATTAAAAAATTATTTATCTGACCTGGGTAGCAGGTGAAACTATGTTCACATATACTTAACTCATCCCTCAAATGTCATGGGGTTTATCCTGAAGACAGGGTCATTGATTCAGCGACTTAATACCAGCTCCAGGGTTAAGAAATTTGGATTCTGAGTGTATATTCCTATTCCCTAAATTAATCCCATCCTGTGACCCAGATAAGTCTTCTGGAGGATTTTTCTCACTTTTAATTGTCTTTAGGGTTTATGGGGACAAAATGTTATCCAGTGGGGAGCTACATTTTCCCTGAAGTGTGTTAGTTCATCTTCCCCTACCCTACACAAGTCTATCTAAGGCTGTAGCTGACTTATACCTTCAGTACCACCTCCATTCTGAATGGTAAAAGGCAAATTGCTAGTCACTATCTCAGACTAGCCACCCCAAGCATTCAGGGAAAGGGGTACATATGATTTTAACCCAAGAAACTGAGACTTTGCCTGCAAGCCATCCAAGAATCTGAGAGATTTCTTAGATGACTAATGCCAAAAAAATTGTAAAATGAAATATTCCTTACAGATATCAGCTCAGAAGTAAATAGAGACTTTCTGTCTAGATGATGCCTAATTGTAACTGACACTGTAGCAGTTAAACTTTGAAGAATTGATACCAGATCAATTAGATATTCATATCAAAGAATATCTTAATTACTAGCACACAACACACAAAAAATTATAGACATATAATATACCCAAATGTAAGAGATATAACAAGACCAATTCTGTAAGACAATATAGGGTGCTGGATTAATGCCAGAGAAAGACATAAATATTTATTAACCTGTCATGCTCACCAACTGCATGGGGAGGAAGTCGGTAACCATTGGAGGTGTGGGCCAGCTGGAAATAAAGGCTAGAAAAGTAATATTAAGAAAGAAACACAAAAGACAACAATTATATATACATATATTCCAAGTGGAGACGTTGACAGGTAAAAGAGATCTGATGGGTCTGATTCTAACATTGGGAATGGCCCACAAATTCTTTATTTATATTGAAACACACCAAAGGGATTTAGGAAGGAGCTTCTTCAGGAAAACAGGATAAGGGAGGGGAAAATAGGTTTTGGGGTACTTAGCAAATTATGCCCATCTCTGGGCAGCTGTGTTTGAACCTAGGGTTTTGAGCTAAGGCAGAGTGCCAGCATGATCTGGGCTTTCTTGAACTGGGGAATTTCACTGGAGAGTTTCCAGAAAAGCAGCTTCCCTGCCTTATGATGACTCAAAGAAATCCATAGTTCAAACACGGATTCCAACAAACTTGCCTGCAAAAATACTAATTGTAGAATAATGACATTTATTAAAATCAATAAATTATAAAAAGCATAGAAACAAAACTAAGCACAGGGTGAAACTGAATATTCGCATATGTAAAATATTAACAAAGCTCATATCAACATTATATAATGAGCTCAAAACAGCAAGAAAGAAGGGGAAGCAACAAAATTAATGAATTCTTAGCATGTATTTCACAAAGTTGACAATAAATATAAGAAAAAGGTGTACAATATCATTAGATATCAGGAAAATGCAAGTTTAGTGTAATGTGGAGTTTCCATACATGCTCTAGAGTGAATACAATGAATCAGAAAATAGCACAGGCTTAGTGAATGTGGCAATAACTATTATAGCTTAGTATAGTCCTTTTTATGACTCAGCAATCCTCTTTCAGCATGTATTTGTGCACTAAAGGACATGTAAAAGAATGTTCATAGGGAGGAATCTCTGGGCTGTACACTCAGGAGTTCAGGGAGCGCTCAGGGGCTGCTTGGGTTATGGGAAAGGGCTGTCAACAGTGGACTGGCCACCCTTGGGGTGTCAGGGCGCAGGCATGAGGGATGAGGAGGGACCATGGCCAGTGATGGGGCCAGGAAGCAGTTCTGGAAATGCAACAACAGTAAGGTCCTGGGCAGCATCCACCATGTGTATGGAGCCCAGCACCAACCTTTCAATCTGCTATTACATGGCACCTTGCTCAAGTCCATCCCTAAGGTGCCGACCACCCCAACGAAGGCCAAGAGGATCAGCACCTTCCAGGAGTTTGAGAGCAACACCAGTGATGCCTGGGATGCTGAGGAAGATGACAATGAGCTCCCAGCCATGGCAGCCAAGAGCCTGAACACTGAGGTGGTCATGGAGATGGCCCATCGTGTCCTGCACAATCACAGCCAGCAGCAGGCCCGGCCTGTGCTGCAGGAGGTGCCAGTGCCCAAACAGGAGCCAGAGCTTACAGTAGAGCCACTTGCAACCGGGCACCCAGCTAGTCCTATCAGTCATATATGCAGTGCACTTGCTCAGAAATATAACCCCTAAATATAGCACCATGCCCTGTGCAGTTATTTCACTCAGGAAGACATGTTCTCTCCTGCTGATTATCCACCTTCTTGTCCTGGATGTCCAGAGACTGGCCAGTGAAGATGAAATACTTGCACCTTGTATTAGCCACCACCTCCTGCTCACATCTGAGGTCGTCAGTGTTATCAGAAAGAGAAATGCTGAGAGGTTTGCACTTGGTTTTAAACCACACGTCAACTTAGAATGCACACGTGTACATTGATTTAAAAACACATGTAATAATCTATAATTTAGATTCATGAATTCTATTTATTGAATTAAGATTAGAATATCTGGTATTCCTGCATATTCCTGAATTGCAATCAAGATTCAGGTACAGCTTTCAAAATTCCCCAGTTACCTCCCAGCACATTCCGCACATATACTCTCCTGCAGGAGGCAGGGAAAGGAGATGAAGCAGGGTTACCCCTGATCCTTCAGACTAAAGCTGTTCAACAGAATTTTCTGCAAAACAAAAAATGTTCTCTTATGCATTGTCCAGTACAGCATCCAGAAATCACATGCTGCTACTGAGCATCTGAAGAGTGGCCAGTGAGACCAAGGAGCCAATATAAAATGTTAACTTTAGCTGGGTGCAGTGCTACAACATATCTGCAATTCAGCAGCTCTGGAGGCTGAGGAAGGAGGATCATAATTTCAAGACCAACCACACCAACTTAGTTAGACCCTGTCTTAAAATAGGGCTGGGAGTGAACCTCTGGCAAAGTGCCCTGTATTCAACCCCCAGTGGCCCCCCAAAAAAGCTAATCAATTTCAGTAGTCACATGTAGCCAGCAGCACAAGTGTACTGAGAAGCATGGTTCCACATTATGACTGCCTCTGTATTATCATGAAAACCCTGCTTGCCTGAGATTCACACCACTACATGTTAACCCCAGACCCTTAGGCTCCTGAGTCATTGGAATAATAGGCATATGCCACCATGCCTGGAACCTCTCAATGTTCAAATTAAGAAATACTCAAACATTCTTAGAAAGTTACAAAGACTGCTACACAAAAAGCACCCATCTACCCACTCTCAGTTTTAACAGATGCTAAGATCTTGCATACTTGTTTTTCATTATAAGACATAGATCTTTATACATTGCTGCATTTTTAAATAAGGGCACAAGGTACACTTTCTTGTAACACTGCTTTTTCTATTCACCATTATGTTTGTGATTCATCCATGTTTATATGTATAGCTTTATCATTTTACCCATTTAACTAGTTTGAATGAAAGCTATGCATACTCTCTCCTGATTATGGCAGTTTAGTTTCTAATATATCAACATTCAACAAAGCTACAATTAACACATGTAACAACTGATCTATGATAAATAATTAAGAATGGAATGTGGAATTAGGGATATACACAAAATTATAGACTATTTCATGAAGGTTGGAAACAGAATCACCAAAAAACGCCCATAAAACAAAACAAACAAAAAAAAACTTGTAGCTACTGCCCAGTAGGTATCTGAAAATGCTTATGACATGATTGTTTTCTAAAATTCTCCTAGCCATGAGAATGCAAAGGGTTTTATGTAATGAAGGAGAATTTACATCTATTCTCACTGAACTGGCATACAATTATTGCTCCAACTCATCAGTCATTCCTGTCCTCACCCTAACAGGAGCAATTTCATATTGCTTTGTTATAGAAATATTTGAAATCTGAGAACATACACTTTTCCATTTTCTCTTTTAGTTCTTATACTTGGCCAGTATTTGCCAAGCTGCTTTTATCAACACTGATGCTTCTGCTGCTTGACCAACTCAGATACATACCATCACTGGGGTACAGCTTCAGTTCTAAGCAAAGCACAGTGACCAGAGGTGGATGTGGCGCATTGCTACTGTAACTACTTTGTGAAAATAGCCCATTGATGAAGTGAACATATATTTTTGTAGCTAAATTAGGATGATTCTGTCCATGAGAAAACAATTACAGTTACTTCATGAAATAACTATAATAACAAGTCCAAGGGTCTGCTAGCCTACCTGCATAAATCTTTACCTCAAGACCTTAAAGCATGTTCATCTTTAAATATAAAATGTGTGACTTTTATAAGGCCAACAACAATCAGTATTTGTGGAAAGCTTTCTGGAAGAGAGAGAATTTGCAATGAATTTAGCAAGATTTGGAGGCTTGATTTTATTTATTTACATGTAGTATGTGTAATCAAACCAAGTGTCCCTCACATGCTAGGAAAATGATCTATCACTGAGCTACAACCCAGCCCTGCTTGTGTCTAATTTTCAAATCATTTATTTCAAATAATTAATAAGTATGATATTATAAAGAAAATATAACATCACTTATATTTGTACATACAAATAAGTATACATACCTGGCTAAAAGGTCCTCATAGTGAAGTAGTTTCTTGCTTACACTGGTCGGGGGTAGGTTCCTAGTAAGTGGCAGGCTCTGCCCACCGATGTTCCAGTAGAAACTCACGACAATTTTCTCATGCCCCAAATCCAAAATAGGAAAACTACTCCCATTAGCTGGACAGGCTCTTACTACGTCAGTGTGCAGCAGCTAGCCCTATATATACCTCCTGGGACAATGCTACTGGTTCACATTTATGCTAATAAGGGTTTGGAAAAAGTAGCATGCCATTGATCCAAATTTATGAACTATCTCCGCAACCACGCCCCCTGAGGGGAAACATAAGTGAGCTCAGAGCATGTGATCTAACTAATAGTGTGCTTCCTTTTCAAAAACTTTCATTAGCAGAAGAGCAAATGCCAGAGCAAGGCAGCCAGCTTAGCTGCTCTTGCTACTAGACACCTGAGGAGCTTTTGCCACCACCACTGCTGGTACCAAGGCCACCTCCAGAACCGAGGCTGCCACCACCACTGTTAGAGCTGCTGCTGCCACCAACCAGGAGCCCCTGGAGCACAGAGGCCACTGCCGGAGGAGTCCAAGCCTCCACTGCTGCCTCCGCGGTGCCATTGGAGCACTGGAGCCAACCCCACCACTGTCACATTTTCCTGGAAACAGGAGTCTTTTCTGCCACCTCCACTGTGTCCAGAGCATTGCTGAATCACCATCACCACGTCCAAAACACAGGAGCCTCTGCACAGCAACCAGAGTGCAGGAGCCAACATACCACTTATGCTGCCTCCAGGACACAGGATTCTCCGCTGCTGCTGGAGAATAGGAGCCAACCCTGCCACTGTCGCTCTGTAGTAAATGCAGGAGCCACCTTAGGAGTCAGTGCCCCAGCTCTGGAATGCCCCTGCGGGAGCGTGGGTGCCACTATCTCAGCATCCAAAGCACGGGAGTCAATATGGCCATCCCCCACTTTCAGAACACGAGAGTCCCCCCAGCCATTGCCAGAATGCAGTTGCCAACCCGCTGTCCCCATGTCCAGAGTTCAGGAGCCAAGGTCAACTCAGAGACTGACCCAAGGATGCAGGAGCATCTGCTTCTGCCACCGCCCAAGCACAGGAGCCACTGCCTGCAGGGATCAGAACTGTGCATGTCAAGACCCAAGCCCAATGGAGGCTGCCCAAACCTTGGCTGTGGATGCCCATGGCTAAGGCAGGTGTGAGTGATGACAGTTCCATCTTCTTCCACCACGTGATCCCCTGCACATCCCAGCTTGTCCCCTAGAGGCAGAGACCTGGTAGAAGTTGCTGAGCATCTTGAAGAAGGAGGTAGGTTCTGAGAACCCCTCAGGGAGGTTGCAGGCACCTTGGATGGGGGACAGCAGCTTCTGGAGAGGTTCTCCTTCATGATGGGAGGTGGCAAATTAGAGGCAGGTTCACTCAGTGTGGCCATCTACTGCCTCAGGGCTAGAGGTTTGGCCCATGAGTTTGGGGATTGTGGGGCTGGAGGTAAGGGGGTACCTCTGGTGTCTTTAAGCTGTGTGCAGGGGTGGATTTGGTGTAAGGATCCTCTATGATCCTAAAGGTGGGGCATACCTTGAGGTGTCTAATGGGTGAAACCCTGTTTTGTGAGATATAGGTGTGTGGGTCTCAGTGAGGGGATCTTAAAGAGAGACAAGCTCCTGGTAACAGGCAGTCATGTTGTTGAGTTGACATTGAAGGGACTGCCAAAGGGGGCCCAACCATCAGCAAAGGGGAGAGGTTTAGTGTGGAGACATAAAGATTCCTTCTTGCACCCCCACATTCCCAGTCCTTGGAGCCACCCTCAGGAGCCAGGAGGCCCCCTCACCAAGGGTTCCTGGTCAGAGTCTGTAGAGTGCCCCCTTGGCAGGCAGGTTCTCCTCATCCCTACATCCCCACACAGGAGGATGACAGACAGGCTTCAACTGCTTATCTGCCTTTTCACTGTCATCCTGCCTTACCCCTCTTTCTGCAATATGTGTCTTAATAAGCTTCCCTGATTAAGCTGGACAGTTTGAAAGATTGGTCTGAGTCTCTGCAGCCTCAAAGGTGTTGGCACAGGATATGAGACTGGAAAATCTGTCCATTGCTGGCAAGCTATCAGGACCCAGGACCCATGAAGCAGGTCTAGGAGGTACTCCAGGCTCAACCAGAGTTGGGTTCAAATCCTGAAGGCTTTTTTAAGTGTATTGTTTTTTACTTTGGTTATGTGTGCAACACAAACTTTATTCTGTAGGTACAGCAGTGAACCAGACAGGCCAACCCCTGCCCTCCTGGGGCTGACATTCTCCTGCAAGAGACAGATCCTGGTAGATTCTGAAAAATTTAATTATTAGGATTATTACAGGAGGTACTTGGCACCATAAGAACTCCAAACAGGGGTAGTGGTGTCACTTAGTGGTAGAGCATTTGCCTTGCATGCAGGAGGCCCTGGGTTATATCACCAGCACCACAAAAAGAAATAAAGAGAGAAGACACAAAACAGGAGCACAGGAAGAACTGCACACACACAGGGGTTCAGGGAAGGATTCTCTGAGGGTGTGATGTTGAAGAAGAGACGTGAAACATCAGTGGACTTTTTAGGTAGTGATGTGCTGTAGCTGGGGAAGAGGGAAATCCATTCCAGACAGGGAATCATATGTGCCAGAGGCTTTGTTGCTGGATGGAGCAAGGTGATTTTGATGAGACTGAAGTAGCTGGAGCTGGGAGGAAGGAGAACTATGCAGGCTATAGAGAAAGTGGGATGTGTGGTCTTACGCTAAGAGCAAATGAGAAAGAATTTGGAGGATGCTGGGAATATGGAAGGAAGGGAGCAGAGATTGATGGCTCTTTAGTTGCACCACCTTGGAGAAGTACCTATCTTCACATTTACAAGTGTCAGAGTTTGGATTTGTTCATAATGGGAATGAAAATTACTCACCTAGCAGGATCAACCATGTGAAAACACCCACCAGGTTCACCTGAGCTATTCCAGGGCAGTGTTATGCCTTTTCTTTTCCCCATGTGTCACCAAGGTAAAGCTAGAGACCAGGTGGCCTCAGCATGCATTACTCTGATTAGTTCCAGTCAGCTCTACCCTGGCTTCTTCCTGGGTATCTTGTTTCCAGATTCTCCTTAGTTTGGTTTTGGTTCCCAGAGTGATCAGGGACTGGCTTCCTTTTGCCACAATAACTGCCATTAAACGAAGCAGCCCAGTGATGCATGCCAGTTGATAATGGAAGCAAAGTTAGTGCCTTGTTTTCCTGCTGCTGGTTGGGCCTGGGAGGCCTCCTGTTTGGAAAAGAGAAGGCAGAAACTTGTGGGTGGCAGATGAGACCCAGGAAAGAGGCAGGGAGATGAGGCATGTCCTGCAGGGGAAGCTGATTTTAGTTCTGTGAACTAGAGCTGTTGGGGAGTGATGTCACTACAGAGCTATCTGCACAGCTGGCCAGTGGAGTGTGTTTGGGGAAGTGAGCCTCCAAGCCCAGGATAGGAGAGGTGGGGCAGTCCAAGAAGGCTGGAGTTATATTCTGTTTCCGTAGGAACTACATGGTTTCACTCTAACCCATTCTTTCTTCATGACCCAGGGCAATAGTTTTTCCCATCCCCCAAAGTTGGGTTGCCAGATAATGTATAGGCCAACAATGAAATTTGAATTTCAGCAAAACAGTGAATGTGTTTTTAGTATGTGTTACTAAACATGGCAACCCTACCCCAGGGCACATTTGGCAATGTCTGGAACATTTTGGTTGCCACAACTGGAATTGCCCTGACATCAGCAGAAAGAGACCAGGCATGGGTTCACAACACCCTGCACTGCACAAGACTCTTCTCACCCCAACTACATTATCAACAGGGAGAATCTAGCACAGAGTGGCAATACTGTCCATTTTCCAAAATGCTGGGGACCAGAAGTATTTTGGATGTTTTCTTAAAATTTGGAATATTTGTATACAAACATAAAAAGGTATCTTAGGGGGATGAGGGGCCAATATCTACACATGACATTCATTTCATGATTCATTTGTGCCTTATTCCCATAGCCTGAAAGTAACTCTATAATGTATTCCTAGTGAACCTGCATTTTGATGTGAACTATCACATGAGGTCACGTGTGAAATATTCCATGCAAGGCATCATGCTGACTTCAGAAAGATTCAGAATTTTGATACGATTAGAAATGTTCAAAGTGTACTGGAAAAGTTACAAAAGTTGCTGTCACCTGATGCTGATGTACCCCAAAACCACCATTCCCCTTCTAGCTGGTCTGATGTGAATGTCCCTTCTTGAGTAACTCAGTGTCACTGCTTTTAAATTGTTGTATATGCGTGTTTGGGATTCGGTATAGTGGGGCCTGTGGTTGCTTAACTGATGTGTCTGGGACAAAGTTCCTGAGCCTGTAAATAGGCTTGGGCCATTGGTGAGTACTGACTCTGCTAAAGTTAGAATTGCCTAATTTCTCCCTGCTCATGGAAGGGTTTCATGGTGTTTGGTACTGTGCCATGGAGATTCCAAGCAAGATCTCCTTCACTCCCCACCATAGCCCCAAGAGGAGAACCATCATCTTTACTTGATATGTGAGAAACCAAAGGGACAGAGATATTAAGCAAACTGCTTTGAGGTCACACAAGGACCAGTGAGGATTCAAGCACCATTTTTCCAGGCTCTTGTGACCATGGCATACACAGGGCACCAGGAGGGAGCTTTGAACTTTTGGCTTGCCACTGGGAATATGGCTTAGGGTCGGGTACCAGCAGAGAAACTAAGGAGGCAGAAAGGTCCATTTTTCCCAGTCTGCAGGACTGTGAAAACCAGGCTGCAGCATTTTTATTCACCTAAACAGGAAGATAGGGACTGTAAATGTATGAGCATGGTAGGGCTTGCTTAGAGCTGTCCTTCAAGATGTCTCAGCTGATAGCAAGAAAAGGGTGGACTTTGTCTGCTGGATGTCCAAGGGGATGTCATTTGAGCAGACATGAAGGAAGGGAGGATGTAGAATCTGCAGTTAGGCTACTCCATGCAAAGGGATCAGCATATGCAAAGCCCTTAAGTTTGGAAAAGAAAATAGCAAGAAGGCCCATGAAGCCAGAGCAGAGTGAAGGAGAGTGATGATGAGGTCAGAGAAAGAATAGGGTTCATCATGCAGAGTCTTGTGACTGCTGAAGTCCGTCTCTGGGGGAGTTTTGGGCAGGAGAGGAAGTGCAAGTATTGGGAATGGGTGAGGAGGAAACAAGGACACCAGATCAACAGGCAAGAGAAGAAACTTCTGCCTGTTATTGGCAGAGCTTTGGATTCTGTGCCAGAAACCCCAGGACCCCCACCCTGCACTCCCGCCACGTAGAGGTGGAACTGCAGAATGCCTATCCTTTGAATGGGTGCAGAACTTCCAAGTGGGACATTTCGGACCTCCCTGATGCCTGTAGGATTAACTCAGATCAGTCTGTGTGCATTGTGTTTGTGGGCTCATGAGGGCAGAAATTCTCCTCAGGAATAATGCAGACCCATGTGCTTAATGCCTGTTAAGGCTTTTTCTGGTTTCTAGCAGCACAGCTCCTGGGAGCTTCAGATAGTGATGTGCATCTGTGGCAGACTTGATTGCCATGGTCTTAGTGATGAGGGTGGAGGAGGGGCCTGGCCTTTTGCTTGCTTTTGTCTCCTGGTCCATTCCAGCTGGGTCTTGCAGTAACCTCACACGGTGCTGTAGGAGCTGGTGGGAGCATTTTGTCAGGGGTTAGCTGATAGAAAAGGGCATGTTTGTTGCCACTGTAGCCTGCAATGACTCAGGCTGTAAAACAGTGATGAACATGAATGGACCTGAGTTCTTGTTCCCAGGTCTGTCCCTAACAGCTATATTAGGGACATGCAACAGCAGATGCATGCATCTCAGCAGCTCCCTGCTCAGTCTCCTGTCCCTGCTTTCTAAGCAGAGGAGGTTGCAGAGCTGCAGGAGTCTGAGTGCCTAGCTCATCTGATTGGCTGGCACCATCACCTGTGACCAGGCCCTTCCTGTTTTCTCTACTTGGAATTTGCCAGGTCTATATTTAAGACTTAATAAAACTCAGTAGCTGATAAGACTTTGGGAGTCTTACTCCCATCCAGGTAAACCAGGGCTCAGGTAAAAACATCTTAAGGGAATAAAGTGTCTATAAAAAAGACACACCATCAAATACCAAATCTGTTCTATGGACAATCTCATTTAACTATGCCCATGACCTGTGAAATGAGTAAAACACTTTCTCTTGTGGATTAGGACATGGGACACAGAGATGGCAATTAGCTAGTCTGTGGTTGTAGCTCAGAGGTGGAGTGCTTACCTTGCACATGTTGAGGCACCGGTTTCTCTCCTCAGCATCACATAAAAAATAAACACAGGTATTGTGTCCATCTACAACTAAAAGATATTTTAAGAAATTACTGTTCGTTTCAATTGCAGTTCTTGCCTTTCTATACTTGTAATTTCTCCAACATTGACAAACCTGTCTCCCATTATTTACAAGTATTGACTTTTTGTTAAATTGTACATATATATCATGTAATGATTAGATCATGCTAATTTGACATAACCCATTACCTTAAATACTTATTTTTTGTGGTAAGACAACTTATAATTTCTCTTATCAATTTTCAAGTGTACAATTTTTGTCATTAACTGTAGTTACCATGATATACAGTAGGTCACTTGAACTTATTTCTCCTAGTTGGAAAATATCTCCTCAACCCACCCTTAACCTCCTGTTTCCTAGAAACAGCCATTCAGTTATCTATTGAGTCCAACTTTTGTGACTCTATCTATATATCTTCTATCTTATTATATATATATATATATATATATATATATATATAGAGAGAGAGAGAGATGAGATAGTTAGATATATTATATATATATATATATATATATATATATATATATATTTTTTTTTTTTTTTTTTTTGTGGTGCCAGGGATCGAACCCAGGGCCTTGTGCTTGCAAGGCAAGCACTCTACCAACTGAGCTATCTCCCCAGCCCATAATTATATATTTTAAGATAAGGTTGTTCTCTTGCTCATGAGTTGCTTGAGTCCTTATATGTTTCTGTCGGTTCACTGTATTGATTGCTTCTTTTGTGGTTCTGAAAAGCCAGTTAGTTTGATGAAATCTCATTTGTACTTTTCTTTGTTTTTGTTATTTATGCTTTGGATTTCATATTCTAAAGAAATCTTTTCCCAGATCACTGTCATACACCTTTATCCTTTTTTTCTTGTACCAGTTTTGCACTATCAAGTCATATATTTTACTCTTCAATGTCGCTTGAGATGATTTTTGTATATGGTCTTAATATCATACTTTTGCATGCCCAGTTTTCCTAGCACTATTTATTGAAGAGACTGTACTCTCCCTGTATATTCATTTTGGGGCTCTTTCTTCTGTTCCACGTGTCTGTGTGTCTGTTCCTACCACACTTCTTTGTGGTTATCTTGGTGATAACAATTCTCTCTTTTGACACTTTTCCAATCTAAAGTGACATCTTTCAATATAGAGGTTGCCCTCTCTGATGCACATTTGGTGTTCTGAGGTTTCCTTTCTCTGTCATCTTGGAAAATTCCTTACACTTCTTTTGTACTGGTTCTCCTTACTATATCCACATCATCCTCTTCCTTAGTTTACTTTATTGATTTGGCAAAGCATATACTTTAGTAACTCTCTATGAAAGAACACAGTTGTTGCTCCAATTTTATTTCCATTTAACCTGAAAAGCTCTTTTTTGTGTTTCTTGTAGTCATTTCTACTGGGGATGGATTTTCTCCTTTATATGAAGGTGTTTCCAGTTTGCATTTGGTCCTGAAGGATGTTTTTGTTGAATAAGAATTCAGTGTCCTCTGAATGGAGGATGTCATTTTCCTCTGATGCTTTAGATTTTCTTTGTATTTTTGGTTTTCAGTAGTTTCATAATGATGTGTGTAGATAGTTTTATTTGAAGCTTTCCTATTTGTGTTCACTCAGCTTCTTGAATCTGTGTTTATGTGTTTTACATGGGATGCTTTCAGTCATTATTTCATTAATTTGGTGAGACATATTCACCTCTTATGTTTTGGAACTTCAATTAGTGTTTGACTTTGATATTCTTATAGATCCATTATGCTCAGTCCATTTGTTCAATCTTTTTTCTGTTTTCAGTTTGTATAGTTTGCGTTGATAAAGTTCAACTCACTGACACTTTATTCTTTTATTTCTGTTTAGCTGTGAAGATTACTGCTTACCCTTTAATTTTAGATAATGTATTAGCTTTATAAGTCTCATTTTTAAAGTAAATTTTTCTTTGAAATTTCTTATCTTTTCATTTGTTTCAAGTTTCTTTTACTGCAGTAAGTGTAGTTATAGCTGATTTAAAGTCTTTGATAATTCTAACATCAGAGAAATTTTGATGTTGGGAGGTTGGGATGCTTTGCATTTTCAGGATTCTTTTTTGTATGTCAAATGATTTTAGATTTTGTCTTCCTTTTTTTTTTTCATTTTTCTAAGAGGTTGTTGACCAAGATTGCTTCAAACTCCTGGACACCAGTGAATCTTCTGCATAGACATTTATTCTCTTAAATTCTTCTGAGGAATCCTAATGTTTTTTATCCCCCTGGCAATTGGCTATAGACACTCCCTTAAGCTCAGAATGCAAGTTTTATTTTCCATAAAAGAGGACTGAACTCTCAGTTCAGAATATTAAGACATTATTATGCTACATTGAGTCTGTCTTACATAGCAAAAGAGTTAAGGATCAGTCTGAGACTTCCACAGTGTTCACAGAAAATAGGGGATACTTTTTATTCAGCATTTTCCTGTCCTAGATTGCCTTTGGAAGCCATCCGTGTTTAATCAAACTCTTTCTCCATTTTCTGGCCAAGCAATCTGTGGAATTTCTGGAAATGTTTTAGCAGCCTTCCCTGAATCACTCCTATTATGATGGTTAGTCCTTTGGGGCAAAACTTCTACTCCTCTCCTATTCCCAAAACAAAAACACAAAGAGTGGAAATTCATCCAAGTACCAGTCACTTCTTCAGTTTTCTCCCAACAGTCTGTTTTTCATTAGTTTACTCTTCAGAACCTGCAGATATTTGTTTTTTCCAAAGTTTATACTTGTAACTCAATTTATTTATAAGTTATTTTTCAGGCTTTGAAGCCATGCATAGTCTCCCAACCTAACATTTTCACCAGCAATTCACATACTGTGATACTGAAAAATATTTTATTAAAATATGAGACTGAAAATGTAGGTTTGATTACAGAGTTGAAGTGAGGAACTCTGCAGGATTTTGAAAAGGCACTTCCTAAACTATCATCTGTGTTTTGGGTGAAACATGCATCAAAGAAAGAGACTAATGACAAAAGATTTATTAAACTTTTGTCATATCTATGCTATACTCTCTATGCTATTGCAAAAACCTGAATTCAGACAGTGCTAATCATGTGGGAAAGGAAGGAATCTCATTAGAAACATTATGAAAATAGAATAGACAGAATTTGGCCACAGGTTTATTAATGGAGGAAAGAGAGGAGAAGACTACTGCTTGATTGCTAGGAATGATGATGATGTTATTAATCTGGATACATTATATAGGTGGACAGTATAGTTTGAGAAAAATTATGAATGGAATGAGAAACATGGTGCATTCAAAATTCTGGCCAATATTACTTGGCAGGAAGTTGGAAACTTCAAAAGGAACTTTGGAGAACAGGTCTAGAGATGTATATTTAACTCTTTAGCAAAGAAGTGAAATAAGTCTTAAGAATAGAACCTTGCGAATGGTAGAAACCTCAGAGAAAAACCTATGAAAGAAGAGGAATCAGCAGGAAATCTGAGGCTTTCATAGAAAGAAGAGCCTGAAGACTGAGGTATATCAAAGGTCAAAAGTGAGAAGTTTTTAGTTTGAATGATTTGTCAGCAGCTTTTTGCACACACAAAAAATTCAACAAAGAGATGCATTCCTCCCCATCCATCTAAGATCATGGAAGTGTTTAAGTGATGCGCCTCTTCCTCCCTAGCAGCAATACCAAAAATTTAATTTTATCATAGATACTAATGCAAAAGTCATATTCCAGGGAAGAGTAAAGATGATGTAATGGAGGAAATAGAGGTGTGGAGTCTAGACCACATCTTAAAACTTTCTCAGGGAGGGGAATAAAAGCAACAGAATGGTAGCTCGTGGCTTAAAGTTGGCAGAGGGGAGCAGGGCCAGGCTCTTTGTTTGGTTGGGTATTATTGGAAAGGCAGCTATGGAGAGAATAATGGGTTTGGTGGTAAAGTTATAGAGTAGATAGATTAAAAAATAGACTTAAGGATATTAGATTGTAAAAATTTTAGGGTATTTTTGCCTCTAATACAATAATAAGAGGGTAGGTATGGAGAAATTTTGTCAGAGAAAAGTGAGTCTGTATTGGAGGATGTTGTGAACTTGAGACATTGAGAATGAGTGTAAAGAATGAGGTTGCTACTTTTATCCTCCGTTATGGGATAGAAAATAGTTGGAAATAAATCTTCCTTCAGAGAAGTAGAAAAGCCATCTCCCATTCATCTCCCAAACTACTTAAAGGCATTTGAGAAACAAAAGGGGATGAATTTCTAGAAGAAAATAAAAGTTTAGGGAAATAAGGACAGTATTTGGAGCTGACTTTCATTAGTGGATTATCTGCTGATTTTTGGAATATCATCTGAAAACCTGAGCACTACATTTGATAGCCTCTTAGTGTTAGAGGGACAGGGAATGTAACTCAGGGCCTTGTAATGTGGCGGGGATGTGGTCCTTGTGAATTACTCCAATTTGGAACTAGGATCCTGAAGGGTTACATTTAGAAGCCTTGGTGAATATGATGTAAATAGAACATCACAGGGACTGTAGCTCTACTGTTTCAAAAAGTATATTTAGTTATAGGTGGATCCAATACCTTTATTTTATTTATTCATGTTTTTGGTGCTGAGGATTGAACCCAGTGCCTCATGCATGTGAGCCCAGGGCCCTACCTTGGAGTCTCAGCCCCAGTCCCTGGAGCTCTAATTTAAATATGTTTATAATTTATTGTTTTTATCTCAGGTGCTTGGCAGAAGCACATGCAAATCTTAAGTAGAAGATAAGATCATTACAATAGGTCCCATATTGTTACTGCAGAAATCATGCAAGTATATCCAGCTCATAATTTTAAAAAATTTTTCAGACAGAACATGATCAAGTAGAAGCAAGAGAAGATAGTAGATCCATAGGGGCTTTTGATATTGAACTTTTCATGAACAAGTTGTACTTGTTCAAATATTAAAAACAAGGTTTTGCATTTTCAGAAGAGAAATGAAAATGTAAAAAAACCAAAATGAAAATTCTAGTCTTGAAATAACAAAAATTATGAAGTTAACAGATGGTTTAACAGAAGATGAGTTAGAGCTGAGAAGAGAATTAGTGAATTGATAAGATTCAGAGAAAAAAGGATGGTGAAAACAGAGGAGACCAAGGAACACAGATACATTAAGGAGATCAAAAGTGTGTAATTGAGTCCCAGGCAGGGTTGAGAGAGAATGGTTAGAAGTAGAATTTGTTAAGAGAATGACTGAAAACATTCCTAAACTGACAAAAATTACCAAGCAACATATTCAAGAAGCCTTCTTACCACCACACAGGAGAAAAAGCAGCCCATACTCATGTACTGTGGTATGTCTGCAGAAAACCAAAGATAAAGAGAAAAATCTCTAAAGATGCCAGGGGAGAGGAAAAACTGTGATTTCAGAGAATTAATAATTAGACTAATGACTGACTTCTCATCAGAAACAACAGAGACCAAAAACCAATGGAATGGCAACCTCAAAGTACTGAGAGAATATAATCCACAGTCTAGAATTCTAAAACCTGAGACAATATCCTATGAGAATATTAATGAAATACAATTGTTTTGCATATGGCAGTTTTTCAGTCATAGTAATGTAACCACTCTTTAAAAAGCTCGAAAGACATGACTAGTGAGCACATATTGGGTAACACAGATATACAAATTTTCATTATTGTAGAAAGAACAACACTGAAATAGGTATTAAGACAATTGAAGTGGATATTTTGGATCATGTTTTGCCCTCACCTTTAAACTTTAGATGAATTGATAAATTTCTATGAAAAACAAATTAACAATCTGAATAAAGAAGAAAATTTTAAAATATGAAATATATGTTAAAAAACTTTTCTTGTGACACCTTTGTCTGGTGTTTTCTGGGTAAAACTGACCTCCTAAAATGAATTTTCCTTATTTTTTGGAAGAGTTTTAAAGAATTGGCATTATTTCTTTTTTAGTGTTTGGTATAACTCACTAGTGAAACCCTCTGGTCCTGGACTTTTCCTTAAGTTACAAATTTAAATTCTTTACTTCTTATAAATCTATTCAGATTTTTCTATTTTTCTTGAGTCAGTTTTAGTAACTTGGATATTTCTAGGAATTTTCCCATTCCATCAGTTGTCTAAATAGCATGAAGTTGTTAATTATATTCCCTTTTAATCCTTTTAGTTTCTGTAAGTTTTATGAAGATATCCTGTGTTTGATTCCTATTCTGTGGTCACACTGTAAAGGATCATAGGTAGGATGCTTATATTGAAATCATTCCATAAAGAAAGAGAATCTGAGAGGAAATGCATTGCTCAAGACACTTATAGAACTGATAAATTAATTTAGTGAAGTACCAATATACAAAATCAGCACTTGTAAATCAATAGCATTTCAATATTCCAACAGCAATTCAGGTAAGAAAGAAATCAGGAAAACCACTCCTTTCACAATAAACTTTAGAAAAAATATCTGGGAATTAATCTAACCAAGGAAGTGAAATAACTCTACAATGAGAACTATAGAACATGGAAGAAAGAAATTGAAGAAGACCTCAGAAGATGGAAAGACCTTCTATGTTCATGAATAGGCAAAATTTATTTTGTAAAAATGGCCATACTACCAAGAGCAGTATAAACATTCAGTCAAAATACCAATGAAATTCTTCACAGAACTAGAAAAATAAGTCTACATTCATTTGGAAGAGTAAGAGACATAGAATGACAAATGAACTTCAGAACAAGAAAATCAGTGAAGTAGAATCACCATACCAGATCCCAGACTATGCAACAAAATTCTAATAACAAAAACAACAAGGTAACAGCATCAAAATAGACAGGAAGACCAGTGGAATGGAAGACACTAAGACAAACCCAAATACAGCCACCTCATATTTGAAAAAGATACCAAAAAATATATGTCACAAAAAAAACAACCTTTTTAATAAATGGTGCTGGGAATACTGAATATCCATATGTTAAGAATTAAATTAGATCCCTTTATTGAACCCTGCACAAAAATTAAATCAGTGGATCAAAGACTTTTGAATTAGGCCAGAGACCTTGCAACTGTTAGAAGAAAATATAGGGTTAACCTTCCATCATGTAGGTATAGACACTGACTCCTGAACAAGCCCCCTAAATCCCAAGAAATAAAGCCAAGAGTCAATAAGTGGGATGTTATCAAATTTGAAAACTGCACATCAAAGAAAATGATTAAGAGTGAAGAGAGAGCCTGCAGAATGAGAGAAAATCTTTGCTAGTTACTTTGACAGGGGATTTTACATATTAAAGAATATATAACAGGGTGGGAGGAGTGGGGGAGGAGGAAAAATTAGCAAAATGAATCAAACACCATTACCCTATGTAAATGTATGATTACACAAATGGTATGCCTTTACTTCATGTACAGAGAAACATGTATCCCATTTGTTTACAATAAAAATAAATTAAATAAAAGAAAATATAACAAGTTCAAAAAACTCAAGGCCAAAAAAAAGAAACCCCCAAAAGCCCAATTAAAAAATGGACCAAAGAACTAAATAGGAATTTCTCAAAAGAAGAAATAAAAGTGAACAACAAATATATGGAAAAATGTTCAACATCTCTGTCAATTAGGGAACTGAAAATCAAAACAACACTATGATTTTTTTTTTACCCAGTCATAATGACAAATTTCAAGAACATGAATAATAATAAATGCTGGCAGGAAGGATGTTGTGTAAAACGTATACTCATACATTTGATGATGGGACTGGAAATTAGTACAACCATTATGAAAAGCAGTCCCTCAGAAAACCAGGATTGCAACTACAATGTGACCAAGCTACATCACTCTACAGTATTTACCCAAAAGAACTAAAATCAGAGTGCCATTTACAGAATACCATATACATAATTCAGTCACTTCAGTGTTTAACGCAACACAGTTCTTCATATCCAAATTAGGGAATGAACCCAGGTGCTCATCAGAAGATGAATGGATCAAGAAAATATGGCACATACACACAGTGGAGCTTTACTCACCATAAGGATGAATGAAATAATGACATTCAAAGGTAAAAAGACAGATATTGACAAAATCCAGACTAAGAAAATCAAGAGCCATTGTTTTCTCTTACATGTGGAAACTAGAGCAAAACAAAGTAAAGAAGGTGGCAGGGAAGGAGACTATATACTAAATGCATATGGTACATCAGCAGAGTAGGAGGAGGACAGGACAGAGGGTGGAACTGGAGTAGAAATAAGGAATGAATTTAACAACAGCAATGTTGTGTATATATGCAAACATACCAAAAAGAATTTCACCTGTATGTATATGTAGAAAATATCAATAAAAAATAAAGGAATAAAAGGTAGATCAATAGAGAGGAGAAGGAATGGGGGAAGGAGGAAGAAAGAGAAAGGGGGAGTACATGGGTATTGAAATGAAATTCTCTACAAGTATGGTCAAAATGAACTAAAATAGTATGAATAATCATAATGCTCTAATTTTTTAAAAAAGAGACTCCTGGGGCCAGTAGGGTCAATAAAGACAAGTGTGGATTAGCTATGGGATAATAGCTATGGGATTAGGGAGAATTTCTTCTGTACCTGTTGGGGATTTGCAAAATTTGAATTTCCTTCTGGAGTCAAAGATGGGAGATGCATATCGACTTCCTTATCTCCTATTCAGATATGGGTATGAAGGGGAACGGGGTGGTGAGTCTTAAATGAGCAGTCACACATCAAAAATTCCAAAAAATGGAGTGACACTCAATACAGTTCCTGATTTTGAAATTTTAAAAAAAATCCGTTTTCTTCAGCTTAGATGATCTTAATTGATCTCTCTCTCTCTCTTTTTTTTTTTTGTACTGGGGATTGATTGAAGTCAGTGGTGCTTTATCACTGATCTACATCCCCAGTGCTTTTTTATTTTTAATATTGAGACAGGCTCTCATTAAGCTCCTTAGGGCCTTGGTAAGTTGCTGAGACTGGCCTTGAATTTGTAACAGTCTTGTCTCGTCCTCCTGAGTTGCTGAGATTATAGAGATGCATCACTGCAACTAGCAATCTGTATTTTTTTAATGATTATCTCTTCTGTAAGGTCAAATCTATTGAGCCTCTCTAGTGAATTCTTCAGTTAGGTCTGTTCATCTTTCAGTTTGGAATTTCTATTTTTTTTTTAATAATTTCTCCTTATTCTGTTGATCAGTCATCATCATAATCACCTTACTTCAAAAATGGTTCCTTTTGTTCTTCATGTTTATAGTAACTGCTTTGATGTCTTAAATCTATGCTCCTCTGAGATAGTTTTCATTAAAACTACTTTTCCTTCCCTATGTATGTGTATGGGTCACACTTTTCTGTTTCTTTGCATATTTTATGATTTGTCTGGTATGTGTGTGTGGAAGCTGGACATTTTTTATAATACTTTTTGTATTCTGATTCCCTTTCTTGCCCTCAGAGTTGGAGGTGGTTGCTCTGCTTGTTTAATTACTTGGAGTCTGTTTCTCCGCTGTGTGTGGTTGCTGGTGTTCATTTCTTCCTTTTTTCTTTGTTTTTATTTTTCTTCCCTACTCTCCAGCATTTGCCCCTGGGTCAGCATGTTTTAATGGTCTTCCTATGATGGGTTAGGGATCATGCTTCAATTCCTTGAAACAATGAGGCTCGCACCTTTGATCAGTGGTTCTTATGAGGCTTGAGGAGTACATTTCAAAGTTCAGGCAGTTCACTAATCTTCCTTACGTTTCTCTTTCTACATTTGCAAGGCCTCACATCCTTCCAGGGATGAGTAGCTCTTTGGGGCCCTCTGGTTCCTCTCCTTCAAGTTTGCAGTCTTGTGCAAGCAGTCTTCCAGGCCAGCAAGGGAGAGCTGATTTTTGATCAAGTCTCACTCTGCCTTTCTTATTCCTTGGTTCTCCTTGTTAAATTTCTCTTTGGTCTGCTGATCTGTCACTTTTCCTGACTGGTATTGCAAATTCAGGTTAGTTGTGGCATTGGCCTTCCCTGACTTTTTGTCCCTGGAATCAGTGACAGTGTCCCAGGCATGGGATTCTTGTTCTTCTCCAAATAAACTTAACTTTTTCTGGCAGTGGATCTCCCAGTTTTCACAGCTTGCCCCACACTAGTGTGACGTCCACCCCAAGGACTTGACAGTGGGTGTGGGGTGGGAGGAGCTCCAGCCTAAAGCACCCTCACTTCCTCTGTTTACCAACATTAAGTAAATTTTTCCATACCACCTGCTCCATTTCTTTTGTGTTTTCAGTCAGTATCCAGATCTTCAAATGTTGTTGACAGTTTTTGTTGTTTTATTGTTATTTTTATTTTGGGGGGATAATATTTATGATATGTTTTGTTCACTCATTCTGGACATTTTTGCCTCTGTGTCCCTTTGTCTTTCATTTTTAAACATGTAAATTTTATTCAAATTTATTTCAGTATACGTTCTGAAATAGGGATCTCTTAGCTATTATTTAATCTCTTTGGTAGTTAATATTATTTTTTGATTAACCCTTGTGTTTTTCACTGATTTGTAAAATATTTACTAATTTCAGGGAGATTTATTTTACTTCTGTTCCTCTTTTTCTCCCTTTTATTCTGTCAGTTAAACCTTCTTGCACTTGGTTTTTCGATCTCTTGCTTTACTTGGCTCCTTAGATTCTGAGTAGACCCAATCTTTCTCTTTAAACCTATCTTTTGACTTTTCTCCTTAGTTTCCCTCACTGCCCACATTCATAAATTTGTTATTTTCTTGCTAATGTTAGAGCTGATATTAGTTTAAGACAATGAAAAGGGACAAAAGTGCTAGGAGGCTCTTACTCTTGAGTCCTGCCAGTGCATCATTGGCACGTGTGGGACTTTTCTTTTTCAATTTCTGACCCCAGGGGCATGGTTTGCCCTTGTCATCCTAACCCTGCTGCTTATAAGTCCCATAATGTGCATTTGATGGAAGCTGACTTCTGATCAGCTACATCTATTTAGATTTGAACCTACCTGTACTGTTGTGCCAGGTGTGGAACCTCAGAACACTTCTTTCTCTTACTTGCTTTCTTCAGATTTGCTTTCTCAAGTCTAGTACCTTCCCCATTCATCACCATGCCCATTTTTTGTATCATGTGATACATGCACATCACATCCTATTTGTCCTAACCCCGTCCCAGCTCTTTATAGTGTCTGTTTCTATGGTGGGAGTCTTTAGGAGCCAGTGGGCTGCTGGGCAATGTATCAGTGGCCCTCATCCTGGAAGTTGGTGAGTATTCAAATTGACTTGTCCTTCCAATGTGTCAGGGGAGGAGTACCTAGGATTTCTCCAGGATTAGTGGGCCTTTACAACTGTGGCACAGGGGAGGGAAGATTGCCTGTTTGGTTATTTTAGTATCCTTCTAAGAATTTTTTTTAGTTGTAAATGGACACAATACCTTTATTTATTTATGTTGTGCTGAGGCTCAAACCCAGTGTCCCACACATGCCAGGAAAATGGTCTACCACTGAGCTACAACCCCAGTCCCCATCTTCCTAGTATCTAACATACTAATCTTCATGTTTCATTCTAGAGGTCTGATACCCAAAGGTGAGTTTTGTCTCCATGCCTAATTGTCTGCCATATTCTTGCCAATTGGGCAAATTGGGTCTTGGGTCCTTTTCTCATTCTTTCCTGCCTTGTTTTTAATGTGGTTTCCCTGAACAACCCTGCTCCACTTGGTATTCTGTTTGTTTACTCATCTTTCCATGTAAGGAGAGGCTGTTGAGCATCACTTTTATCCTAAGTACTGTGGGAGCCACTGGGGTTACAAGGTAAACCTCCTCCAACATTCCCTTGTCTTCCTGAGCTAGAGACATGTGAGGTGTAAATCACGCTGGGATATCTACGGTGGAGGAAATGTACTTATGCTACTGACCTAGGAACAATGGAGTCAAGATCTTTTTATTCTCTCATTTCATACAACTCACAGTAAGTTTCCTGAATTTTTAGCTCCTCCCCTCATCAGCATTGATATATGTAGTAACCCTTCCTCAATTTTGGTTCTTGCTTTTTGCACTGTTGATAGTTTGTCCCCAACCCTTTGATCTACCTGAGAATATCATTATATTTATTCTTACTCACTAGTGGGATCAAACTCTGATCATTGATCCCTTCTCCTAAGGAAGTTTTCTCTCCCTTGTTCTTATAATACCTGACTCAGTTGGGTTTTTTTTTCATAGTCTTTATAAGCTTCTTTAAATTTTTTTTTTTCTTGCGGTACTGGGGATCAAACCCAGGGCCTTGTGCTTTCAAGACAAGCACTCTACCAACTGAACTATATCCCCAGTCCCATTAGCTTCTTTTTTATATTTTGTACTTCTAACTCTTGGCATTCCTGAATATTGCACCAACTACAGTTTTGTTGAAATAAGATTGCCCAGGACCTCTGCAGGGTGAGTGGACCCACACAGCTAGGTGTGGGGAAGGGAATGTTACTGAATTGTCCTTGTACTAGGTCCTCCTCTGTTTCAGTGCTCTTGGAAATTTTATCTGTTCTCAATGCCCTGAGCATGTGTACTCAAATGACAGGTTAATTTCTGTCAGTTATGCTGCACTGTCCAAGAATTTGGTGGATTGCTCCATGTGGAAGCAAGCAGCACTCAGGGGGATTATCATCTTCTCTAACAGCGATGTTCCTACCTTCCAGCCTCCTAGGTGGAAACCCACCCTGTTGCCATGTACTTGCTTGATCCATATCTTCTTGGTTGCCAGATGTGCCAGCCCATGCTGTGGGATGCCCTTCAAGGGCCACTTCTATTCAGTGTTTGTTTGCATAACTCCAGGGCAACCCTCCTTCCCTTCAGCCCCTTGCTGCTGCTCTTTCTCAACTGTATGAAAGTCTAAGCCCTTGACTTGACTGATTTTTTTTCCTGAAGCAACTCTGATCTGTCATTCTCTTTTGCTCATTCATGCTTCAAAAATTCCCCAGTGCCTTCAAAAAACCCAGGTGTTTTCCAGACCACTGATGGGCCACTAGCTCCTTTCAGAGAGGCAGGACTCTAACCTAGTAATTCATTCTCTATTAGGGAATTCATGCAAGAATCTGCCTGGGTTTTTTGTTTGTATCTCTATTTTTGTTTGTTTCATTTTGCCAAGAGTAGGCATCTCTCACTCTCAGTTCTGCCTTGAAATCCTTCCTCAAATTGTTTTAGATTCCATGACCTGAAGACATTCTTTCCCTCCCATCATATGTACATTTGTCCATACTTAAAAAATATGGTATTGTATTTTTATTTCAATATGATTTAAAAAGTATAATAAACTCTAAAAGTTGACATATGTACACAGTATAGTTTTGTTCAGTCATAAAGAAGATTGCCATTATGTCATTTGCAGGAAAATGGATAGAACATGAGAACATTATGTTAAGTGAAATAAGCCAAATTCAGAAAGTCAAGGGACATCTGTTTTCTCTTGTATGTGGACACTAGAGAGAAAAAGGAAAAAATATGATGTGAATTTTTTGAACATGGAAGGGAAACCAGTAAACTAGAGAAAGGGGCCATGGGAAGGGAAGAGGGACAACAAAGTAGAAATATTGTGAAACAAAATTGACCAAATTATATTGCTATATTTTATGCATGTACAAGCATATAACAGTCCCAGTATATGTATAATTGCAATGCACCAAAATGCTAAATTTCTGGGAGGGCAGAGGAGGATGCAGGTTGACTGTTTTCCAATCGTTGATCTCTTCGGTTTCACCTGGTGTCAACTGAAGTATGTCAGACAAGATAAACTCTGAGCCCAGCAGTGGAGGTTCTCGCGGAACCAGTAATGAGCCATCCTGACTACAGACTGAACCTCTGACTCCTGAGTGCCCTCCAGAGGTAGCTAAGGAAATAGTCTGTTCTGGCAATGGGAGAACTGAGGTACCAGTGGAGTGGGTGTGGAGGTGGAGGCAGCTCTTAGGATGAGGGGACTAATTCTTCTGGTGAACTGTTCACTGTTCTCCCATGTTGTTTATTTTAGAACTAGGTGTGGTTTCTTCTTAATTCATTAATACATTGTGCACAACTGTTTAATTTCCTCCAGAAAAGTGATCATCTTTTAATAATTCTTATTTTTTAAATTTGTATCTTTAAACAGCAAGGCAGACCAAACCAATTGTTCATATTTTGTTCCATACATGTGGTTGTGCTAATTTGAAGCTCAGGTCTCATCTGTACATGTGTTTTTCATGTTTCCTTCTACCTTGTTTCAAACTTGTGACTCAATTTATCATCAAAGAATTTAATTCTTTTATTGATCTTTGTAAATAATAATAATAAGCATAATATCTCCAGTTTTTGAAAATACAGAGATGTTTGCAGACAGAGATAATTGCTGCCTTATGTTTTTAGGTGTGTCTTCTGGAGTTGGTCCACATGGTTTTGTGCTTTTACAGGTGACAAAAGTCAAAGAACAAGTCCATGCAAGAGAAGAAAAGGAGCATATTTGAAACCTACACGTCTGAGGAGGCAGTTTCAGAAGACTCGAGGAAAGGAGTGCTTATCCAGGTATGTAAAACTACTGGCTGGTATTTCCTGAATATGTGAAACTCACGCTGTGTTCTGTTTATTCCACTTTTTCCTGTCTGTGCTCTGTGCTTTGAGATGATCACATAATTGGTGCAGGGTTTACTTCTTCTTCGACCTGCAGAGCATTTAGAAGTGAAAAGCACTATGAGACAGTGGTCAGCAAAGTACTCTGAATTGGAAGGAGAGAGCTCTTACTTCCTTGTTGCCTAGGAATGCTTCATTGGAAGGGATGAGGGCAGGCCCTGGCCAGTTTGGTTAAATTAAGAGAGGATTTGTGTAAGCAAGAGAGTTTTCCAAGTGGAGCTACTGGTACCAGTGTGAGATACTAAGGCAAAAGTGAGAAGTGGGGTTTGGATATATCAGACATTGAATAGTTCAGTTTGCCTGAAGCACAAAGATGCTGAATGACTGAGAAAAATGAATAAGATTGGGAAGAAAACAGTGAACACCAATAGATAGTGCTTGTTGATTGCTTTATAGCTTACATAATGTGTTTCCAAGCTAGTTCAGTGGTTGGCAGAGAAACATTCATTGAGCATTCCCTGTGAACCTGGAACAGTTAAGGTTAGGAGCGTATTGCATGGTTGCTTTTGAGATGACTGTGGACGAGACTGAATTTTTTTGTACTTATGAGCTTACTGACTAGTAGAGGAAGGTGGTCATGGGAACTGATGTTTTGGGGATAAAATGGCAGGTACTAAAATAGAAGGATGACCAGGGAATATGGGAAGATACTGTGGGACACTGGACTGCACTTCTGGAGAGGCCTGTTTGAGGAGGTGACATCTTTGGTGGGTATTCAGAATAACAGTTTAGACCTATTAAATGAGTGATGCATGTGTAGGAAGGAGATGTGGAGATGCAGTTGCACTAATGAAACATGAACTTGTGGAACATTGTGGAGTAAGGCAGCTTATGTCTCCTTCGGGGTAAAATCTAAGGCAGACTTAAGTAATAAGGCTGGAGAAAGGGGCAGTACCAGTTATCCTTTGAACTAAGCTTTTTTTCATAATTCTTGGATTAGTGTAGAACTTTTACCATGTGCTAAATGGCTGACTTAAAAATGTTGACTGTATTTTGTTTTCTCTCATTCTGAAAGTCCAGCTGCTATATTTTTATTTTCAGCTGAGGATTCATCCAAATAATAGACACTATCTTCATCTCTTCTGTTTCATCACCTTTCCATATTGACCTCTGCTCAAGTAGTGTTTGGATCATGTCTTAGTCCACAGCTTAGTTCAGTGCCTAGCATTTGGCTGATGCTTAATAAATTTATGTTGAACAAATATTTACTGTCTGCATAAACATGAAGATCTTTTGAAGAAAATGGGTAGGAAAACTCAGTAATTATAATATGAGAGAAAAATAGTTTAGAATTTTGGTTGCAGTATTATACCTATATAGAGATAGAGTAAGAATAGTTTTCTGCCATGGTATTTCTTTTTCCTATTAATTTTTGCTTTCAAAGTGAGTTTTTGCTGACATTAAAACAAAAAAAAAGTCTTATCAATATAACAATTCTCAATCCCAGGAGTTCATAAGTGATTCTCCCCGGTCTATGACATCATGAAACTCCACAGCCAGAGCCTCCCCTCACATGTGAGAGCAGTTGTACTTGGCAGATGGGGAGAGGAATGGCTTCCAGATATGAGGTCAATATGTGAAATATACAACAGTGTAGATAAGATTTTCAGGTAAGGTAGCACATGCTTGTACTCCCAGCAGCTTGGGAGGCTGAGGCAGGAGGATTGCAAGGTCAAAGACAACCTCAGCAACTGCAAAATGCTAAGCAACACAGTGAGACCCTGTCACTAAATAAAATACAAAGTAGGAAAATTGGGTGGGAGATGTGGTTCAGTTGTTGAGTACCCCTGAGTTCAATCCCTAGTAGCAGGAGAAAAAAAAAGATTTTCATAGGCAGAGAAACAGTCCATCTACTTTTGGATATAAACTTTCAGAGTGTAAGTCTGGGTGGGCAAGATAAAAGCAACTAGACAAGAAAGAATATTTTAATGCCATTGGAGAAAATTAAGTGTGTTAGATATACTCTGAAACATTTGTTAACTATTATATATCAAGTCCTCTCAATTCAGAGAAAATAAACTTTCACTGAGAGATTTTATGGTTTTAAAAAACAGGAGTAAGGGCCTGGGGTCACAGCTGAGTTGGTAGAGTGCTTGCCTTGCAAGCACAAGGTCCTGTGTTTAATCCCCAGCACTGAAAAAAAAAACAGGAGTAAAATTATATTTTTAGTACCTATACTAATAATTCAACATTTAATTGATTTGCCCTATATGGGGAAGAAAGACTACAGTGACCAAATAACTCTCCCTTTTGTGTTTGGAACTAAGCAGAAATAACACATAACAATATACCAGTAATTTTGAAGTTTTTTTTTTTTTTTTTATTCAGGTTCTCACATCAAAGAGCAGATAGCATTCCTTTCTCCACAGGTGCAGTATTGGGAGGTCATCATGAAAGATGTTGGGAGAGATGAGAGTATGATGGATATGTGTAGAAGGGGCTTCAGTTTGGGGAGATGACCATGGAGAAATGAGGAGGAGGATGGTAGAATTGGCTGTTTGAGATTCCAGAGAATGCTTTGACTAAGACACCAGTCAGAGATCCTCCTAGAGTAGAATATTGGTACAAACTATTATTTGACCTCTGCAAAAAATTCTTCTCCAAGAAGAGAGAGGACAGGATGGGTTAGTTTCTAGGATCCTTTGTTAAGTATGAAGTCAGTTGGAAAATACTGACTGTAAATTAAGGTTGAGAAGAATAAAGGTGACATTACAGTGGAATGTACCCAGTCATTCATAAGGGAGAGGTGTCACTTATAACATTAATACCAGAGGCAATAATAGATTGTCAACTGTGCAGACATTAATTGGTTAGCTCAAGAAATGTTTTCTGACAACCTAGTGAATACCACATATATACCAGTGATAAGATAGGGGAGATAGGCAGAAATAATTATAGAAATACAAAAAAATACATATTGAGTTAATTGTTAATAGGGAAATGAGAAATATGGGAGATAACAAAGATGGGAGAGCCACTTTGTCTAGGGTGATTAGGGAAGGTTTCTGTGAGGAGGTTCTCTCTGAGTTTAGGTCTGAAGGGTGAGAAGGAGTCAGTCATTTTGAGCCTTAGGAGAGGAATATAGGCAGAGAGATCTGCAAGTTGAATAGGGTTGGTGGTTTGAGGAACAGGAAAGAAGGCTGTTGGAATATAAGTCAACAGAGAAATTACAACATGGGGGTAGTTGGAGAGGTTGACAGCAACCAAGTCATGGAGGGTCTCTAGGAGCTATATTTTATTCAGAGACAATGGGAAGTCACTGAAGGGTGTTAAGCAGGAAGAACATGATCTGTTTCATATCCTAAAAGTGTCTCTCTGGTATGGGAAGATGAATAGACTAGAGTAGAAGCTAGAAATTTGGAACCATTGATGTAAACTAGGGAAGAATATTTGAAGAAGTGAACAAGGGTGGTGGCGATGAAGAGGGAGAGAAATAGGTTGATGTGGAGTGATTGCTGACATGACTTTCTGACAGTTTGAAGTGGAAATTGAGACAGAGGTAAGAAGCCCAGATGGCTCAATGGATGATGTAGTCACTAACCAAGACAGGGCAGACAGGATTAGACGTGGTGCTGACTGTGGGGAGGCAAGGAGGGCAGATGGATAAATGAGTGAAGAGGCCCTGGTGTGGACTAAAGCAAGCACCAAGGCCCTGCAGTAGTTGAGGACTGGGACTCTGGAGCGAACCCACCCAGGCTTGAACATAGTGTGACAGTGGCAGTTTACTCACAGTGCCCCAGTTCCTCCTATGCAAAAAATAATATAATAGTCTCTACCTCTTATTTGTTGGGAGGGTCAAATTAGTTCGTAGAGATAAAACTGTGAAAACAGTGTGTGGCCTGGAGGACACCTGTGGAAGTGGCACTTGAGATTGTCAAGTCCTTATTGTCAAGGAGCATCTGTGACTCAGCTCAGGGGGTTGCTGCCATGTGAAGGTGGCTGTTCACAGCTGCTCCTAGAGCTTATTGGTTTTCAACATAATCTGGAATACATACTTTCACATGTGAAATTCTTCAGGATGTTACCAAACATCCCATCAGTCAGAGAAAAGGTGTTTGTGATTGCCAAATTAGACAAATCAACCCAGTTGTGTTGTACAGTACCATTTAGTTCTTCAGGTAGGCAGGGATAAGGAGGACCACTGGTGTCAGTTGAGAGAGGGCTTTGCTGGTCCAGTATAAGGGTAGGAGGGGACTCAATGCTCAGGGTTTGTGATGGTAAGAAATAACAGCAGGACATTACTAGGGAGCCAAGAAAGGGAGTAAGTCTTGTGGGAAGATAGTGAATATTAAAAAGTTGGTCAGACTGTAACTTAGAGTTCTTGGTGAAACTGAAGGATTGTTGTAGTGGAGTTTCTACAGTAAGTGAATTGGAAGGACAGAAATCTATAACAAGAAAGTAATGTTTGGCTTGTGTTTGAACACAGGGTCATTAGGGTGATGACAGAATATACATGGTGGACGTGGAAGAGTGGCTGGGGTGGGTGGAGAAGGTACCTAGGATGACAGACTAGGGTTTCCTAGTCATTGATATGGATGTGAATGCCTAAAAATGTTTCCGTGAGTCAGGATGGTGGGGAAGGCAGTTTGCTACCAGTCAACACATTAGTGAAACAGGGCTGTGACTGGGACAGTTTGAAGAGGAAGCAGGAAAGAAATGTACCAAAGAAATGACATGAACTTCCAAGGACCTGGAGTTTTTTGTTTGTTTGTTTTTTTTAGAATGAATGGAGGGAAAATCATTTTAAAGCCATGTTGGAGAAGCAAGGAGGAGACAATCTTTCCCTGGTCCCTGGGAGCACTCAAGGGAAGTGATGACATCAGGGGACAGCTAGGTTTCAAGACAGTGTGGAGTTGCCAGGAGCATTCAGAGCAAAGGTGGAAGAAGCAGCATCCTTACTGGTCAAATTTCAGGGTTAGAGGAGGGTTTAGAAGGCAGATGACAGATGAGTGACTGGGTGAGGTTAGAGGTGCTTGTAAAAACAGGCGAATAAGAGTCTGACACTTTTCCAGTTAAGACAGAGAATGCGCTTGATATGTCTTGCAGATGACAAATTTTTTATGGTTATTTTTAGATATTTATGAAGTACAGTGCATTTTGACATTTTATACATACATGGAGTACAATTTAATTAGATCCCACTCTTGTGTACATGACATCTAGTTTTGCTGATGGCATATTCATATGTGAACATAGAAAAGTTATGTCCAGTTCCTTCTACTGTCTTTCCTATTTCCATCCACCCTCCTTCCCTTCATTCTGACAGATAGTTCTCAACAGACTGTGCTGCTAGCTTCTCTGCAGACTTTAGGAACCACCCTGGTCTGATGTGGGACCTTTTTAGAACTTTATTATTGTTATCTGATCTTTTAGTGGTTCTGTTCCTGAGGTACAGTTCTTAAAAGCTGTGCTCCAGTCCAATTTACAATTGCTGTTTTGGAACACAACTTCTGCCATTCCTATATATTTTTACATATGAATTTTGGGATAGAGTATTATGAGTAAAATATTTAAGATCTTTTTAATGTCTTTTCCTTTTAACAGAGTCTTGAGTCACAAGTCCCTTTCCCCTGAGCCCAGCCTTGGCCTCTCTGAGTGCTCTATAATTAAAGGCACTTAAAGCATGGGGCATTCTCCCTTCTTTATTTCTTCATGTGCAAACCATTAACTGAACTGGAATGTGATAAATGAGTAGGGATTTAAAAAAAAAAAACAACTCAGGCTAGAAAAAAGTGCCTGGAATCATAAAATCAAATTGTTCAAAAAGTAATTTCAATGAACTGACTTTCATTTGTTTGGCAAATGCTTAAACTGCTTAACTGTGAGCTCTGTGAGGGTAGACTCTCTGTGACTCTTCACTGTATTTGTATCACTTAACAGGGCACTTACAATGCTAGTTATCAGGAATTGTTGAGTAGATGACTATTTAAGTTGTGTGACTAACATAAGTTGTGGTGTTCCTCTTCCCTAGGAAGAAACAACTGTTGTAGAAGTGAACTGCTTCAGCACCATTGCACCATTAAGGGAGGCCTCAGTGCTTATCCAGCCATATTTCCCTGTTCCCACCCCTCCTCACAGATGTTCTAGTCTGATGGGGAAGAGTAACTTGGTTTTCTAATTCACTTTTGCTAACACAGTATCTTCTACTGTCCTTGTCTTCTGATTTACTTGAAAATTTAACTCTTCCACCCAGGATCAGATCAGACACTGTCCCTGGAGAAATTCCTGGTCCTCCAGCTGAAAGGAAATTGCATCCTCACTTTGGCATTCTGTACATGTTCATTTACAACAAGGATCAAGATTAGTTATCACCCCCCACCCCGCTGTTATCTGACTCAGGGTCTTGACCATTGTGCTTGATATATAACTAAGGGCTGAAGGAAAATTTGTAGTATTCTATTTGATATGACTTTGTATATCATAGCATGGATATTTGTAATTTAAACATGGTATAAAAGTGAAAGAAAAATTATTTTCTGCCTAATTTTATGTCCTCACCTATTTTGTTAATTATGTTTCTTTGAGTCATTCACTTTAGGAGGAAATTTTATTTAAAACACTTTCTCAAATTATCCTTTAAATCTGGCTGTTAGTTAAACAGCTGCTTCCATTCCTGTGTTCCAGTGGCCTGCAAATGCAGCTGGAACCTGGGGAGGCTTGAAGTTTCCTGCAAAGGGGTAAAGCACTGAACCACTATTGAGGACTGGCCCCACCTGCACCCCTGTGCATAAATAGAAGTTGGCCCTTATTTGGTGCTGGAATAACATGAAGTAGAAGGCTGACTGGGTGGTCTAACCCTTGGAGCCAGTATTTCCCTTTTGCTTTAAGAGCCGGTTATGAACCATTTTGAACTATTTACTCATTCAGCTCTGCAGAGAGTCCTCAGTAAAACATGTGCATAAGTTTCTTGAGGCTAATTATGCAGATTGGAAATCAACTTGTATCATTTTGAAAATTGTTACAGAAACAAACAATTTTACAGAACTCTTGGAGTGGGGAGAATTAAAAACCCCTATTATGTAGTGAGACATGAACCCCACATAGCCTTGTACTTAAGGTCAAGGTTTAAATTGGAAGACCAGCATCTAAAATCCCAAAGTTGCCACTATCACACTCTGTGCAAAGCTCTGCTGATCCTCACCTTTGCCTGTTCTCACCAAGTGTCATCTGAGATTTTAGTTTCCATGGGTTCTGGTCTTATCCCCATCAACATAAGTCATGTTTCATGTATTTAATGAAAGGTTTTCATACATCAAATGTGTTTTCTAGAACAAATTATTAATCAACTTTTTATTGGAGAATAACATTACTTATAGAAAAATAAAAACATATAGCTATTTAGATGTTAACAGATTTCATTTTTGTTTTAAAGTGTATATTGAGAATCAGTCCACAGAAGTTTCACGAAGCCTTCATTCCTTCTCTGGTAAGTTCAATAACTTTATCATAAACTTGGTGTCACACTTAATTTTCTAGATGTGCTGTGAAACTGAAATCATAAATTCTAAATAAAAAAAACAGTAATAAAATGAAATTGAGAATGGGCAAAAATTTGTTTCATCTAAGTAAGGAAAATTTGCCTTTGGTTCACCACCACTTCTGCCGGTCTTGAAATCACACACCAAATGTGAAGGAAGGCATTTGTTTTGAGACTGCAGAGAGCAGCTGGCCCTAGGTAGACTACCCACCAGTTCGTGTAATTGGACATTTCCTGGTTTACAGCTTAAAAGGGTTTATCATTTTTTCCATTGATTTAAGTTAATCTTTCTGAAACAAATGTGCTATCTACTTTCAATCTGCATGAACTAGTCGGATATTTGTCCAAAGTAATGTGTAATGCTTTCTTTGTGGAGGGGGAGATGTCAGGGTTTCTCACTTCACTTCCATGCAGATTATAGCACTTGGTAACAAGGCTCTTTACCCTTGGTACTTTTTAGAACCTTTTTACATTCATGATTCATTTTAAGAGGTCCTGTCCTGTTACAGCAAGTTTACACTGTCATGTCATAAGCAGTAGGTCTCTAGAGAAGGCTTGATGGTACAGAGATGAGAGGGCAATATTCTTGAATTCCTGACCTAACTTTTCCAGGATGCCATATAAGCAGAATAGCTATAGATTTTTCACATTGAAGAACCATAGGGATCGACTTATGCTGCAGATGAGGAAATGGAATATATGTATTTCATTATGTTAAATAATGAATTTAGTGAGATTATAAGTACAGTCATATATGTCAAAAGTGATACTGTTATTGTTATAAAAATCTTAAAGACCTATTCTAAGTTCTGCTTGGTCCCTTATCCCTGGCTTTTTGGAAATAGGGATTTGTTGATCTTGAACACAAATGCAAATCAAGTCTTACCCAATTGATTAGGTCAAAAGCATCACTGAAATGTCTCATTATTCTGAATTATATTCTGTTCTGTGACAGAACATAGTATATATACTGACCATACTACTTGAGTGGTAGGATTGAGGGTTAGCAGGAGGAGTTCCACTGTACAGTGAAAAAGTGCAGTTTACATAGGTATTACATTCTACAGTTTGATCATAAGATAGAGATCACATACAGAACCACAAAAATTAACCAAAAGCATTTCTTAGGATGTTGCCATGCTGAAGATGGATAAGCCATTTCTCAATAAGTTCTGCATAACCAGCATTTTCTCTGCATTAGAAAGAATGATTTTCTTCATTGACATGCTAGTTGGAGGAACTTAGGAGCCCTCATGTGTGAAAACATGGATTTTTTGGCATGAGAATCACATTCCATATAGTTAACTGGTTCATCCCAAGAGGCACCTGTGAACTAAGCAGATTTCAGATCTTGTCTGTTCATTCCGAGGTTTGTGCTCATTGGTTGGAGTGATGAGGGGAACTAGAGTGGTTTTCTCTTCTCTCTGAGTGCACAGTCTTGAATTTCCCCAAGTTCAACCCATTAGGTTACCACCTATCAGATGTGGGGTTTAGGACAAAAGTATCAAAGGAGGCACATATATCAAATACTGGAAAGTTATCAATACAATTAACAAATGGTTAAGTAAATGATATTCAATATATCCCTTGCCCAGTTTTCCTCAGTGGACCTGTGTTTCATTCAAATGTAGAAATTTCAGATTTCTTGGAGCTCCATGCTGAAATGCAAAAGAGGTCCCCATCTGGCCTGCACCTCCTTGATTCCCAAGCCTGGTTCCCTGTGCCCTCATTGCTTCCTTGTAGTCATTGAATGTTCTTGCATGCACACATGTGGGCATCATGTGCCATGGGTGTAAGCTCTACCCATATCCCTTAGAAATACCTGTCCTTTAGCCACCACCAAAAACAGGGACTGTTACCAGTGGGCTTGAGCTTATTACTCCAGGGGAGCACAACCATTATTTGTAAAATGAAAGAGGAGGATTAAATATTATCTGTCATTTACAACTTAAAACTTCCAGGATTTTTAAGAAAAAAAAATAGAAATTTGATTATTTAGGTTAATTCTTACTACAAATGGTTATGAAATTATCCAATGTGAAATGATTAATTTTGCTGTGCTAAAGTATTTACATAGTAGTTGAAGAACAGTGAATTGATATTCCATTATCAAGTACTATTTTGTTTTGAGGTAACTTGACTTAGGTTTGTTGTAATTTCCACTGATAGAAAATCAGTTTTCATTTTCTTTTGACAAATCCAAAACAAATGGAATTAGTCACTTATGTGTCCCTGCTAGCCTCTTGGGGGTACTCCATAAAAATAAAATATGGAGTGTGGATAAAATCGTGTGACTTTCAAGCAGACCAAGGTAAAATTATATTGAGATGTTTTAGATGTCTTTTTATTATATTTGGGGATAGGATAAAGGAAAAATAAAACAGAAAAGTCCAGCCTTTTAAAAAAATATAAAGCATAGTTTCTATTCTGAATTATATTGGTCCAAGAAGCTCTGAAATTTTTTCTGGGTCTTGTTATGGGAGGCACCCTTTATGTAGCTGAGGAATTTATTTCTGGTCCACAGGGAGCTAGCTCTTCCCATCAGTGAAGGATGCTTTCTGGTTATCATGGCATACTTAGATTGTCCTCCTTCATCCTCTTTCCTGAGTATTTAGATTACCCCAGATCCCTTTCTGTTTTCTCTGTGAATGTTCAGTATCAATTTCTCTTTTACTTTAAAAAAAAAAAAACTTTCAGATGGATAGGACAAGTCTTCTGGCATCAAGAAAAAAAAAAACTGAACACTTTGGCCTTAAGAACTAGTTAAGAGGAATGAGTCAAAGTTTAATATTGAATATTTACCAAGCTTAGTATCTTTATACTAAGAGATTTGGCAGTAGATACAAGTATCTGAATGAATTAAGGAAGAAATGAATAGTGTGGAATAGCTGGAGGTTTGTGTGTTGTCTGGGGCTCAACTCATCTCCTCTTTCCTTGGTTTCTTGGGATAGGAAGCTGACACTACCATCACCCTAGCATTTAAATCTGAGCTGCCAAGGGGTGGTTATAAACTGCTTATGAAAGAGGAATTTCATTGCCTATGTTTTGACACACAAGAATAGGTTAGGGTGACCTACCAATAGCTTTCTTGGTTCCAGGGAGGGCCACAGGATCATGTTCCTCTAAATTGTAGAAGCCAGCATGATGGTGATAGGTGACTCTTGAGTTGCTCACTCTCTATTTCCTAGTATCTCTTTATTTCCAGTGAAGCTCATCATGAGGTCAGCTGCAATAATTGCTTGTTGCTAACATGGTAGCCCTTGCTTAGGAAGTAGGGTGGGATCAGGTTTGGCTGTTTGGAGGTCACAGCTGCCAACCCTTAAATAGACTGGAAATTGAGCACAAAATCTGAAGAAATACCTGATGGTTTTGTAACTGGAAACTCTAAAAATGCAGAGCAGCTAAAATCCACTTTTTTTGCATGGTGATTTTGAAATATCAGCTAACTGCAGAAGTTCATAGTAATCACCTTTAATCCTTTAATGTCGAATCTTATCTGTATAGAGTGCCTCATAGAAAAATTTGAATAGTGACTTTCTAGACCCTTTTGCTGTCACCTCCTATAAGAGAAATTAGCATTTGACTTCTTATCCTCTGAAAAGGCACAACTAGTATGAGTTTCTAGAAGAATGAAAGAGACTGAATTACACTTAAATATGTGTGAGTGACTGTGGATTAGTGTTTCTGTTAAGTCGGTAGAAAGATTCTGAAGTCTAACATTCTTCAACCAAGGAAGTGTTTTTGGTGTCAGGCCCTGGTAAACTGACTGTGCCTTAATTCTCTCTCCAGTCTAGGACAGTGATGGAGACACTTTTATTGATGGGGTTCTTGCTGGAAATAGACCCTTAAATGGGGATCTGGTGGTCATGAAACTGCTTCCTGAGGAGCAGGGGAAGGTGAGTTAAATTTTATTTTTCTAAAGATATCCTTCTTACGGCCTTTGGCATTCCATGGAACAACATGCAGCTTCAAACACCAGGGGAGTCCCAGACCTCTCAGCCCCCATGCTTCCAAAAGCAGCTATAGTGTGTTCAGGACTTGTAGGCAGCTGCTGGTTAGAAATCTGATAATTCAGATTTTCTTTTTGCTCCTTCTCACTCCATCTTCCCTGTCACATGGTATTTTTTTTTCCTTTTTTGAGAGAAGAAAAGTTTGCAGGATCCAGTCAAACTTGAAACATGTTCTTTCCCCACAACCTGTGCTGCAAGATCTGGAAAGACAAAACCATGGACAGAGTGCATTCTTCACACATTTCTGCTTCCTGTACTGGAAAATCTGGGCTATACATGTTAGTTCTCTTAGGCCTAGTATGGTGATTTGGCATTCCTAGGCAGATAAAAATTGCCTTTATACATTTTTATAGCAGGGGTTTAGTGACAGAAGAAAGCATATTTTTTTAGAAGAAAGCATTTTTAATATGAGAATGTTTTGGGTTTCAGTCTCCCATTAGTATCTGACATTTGAAAAGTAATAGTGGTTTTAATTTTGACTTCTTTTGCATAACAGTAAGCATCAGACATTGGAACAATTCAGTTTTTTTTTAATTGTCAAGTGAAACTTTTGACTTCTATGTGTACATCCAAATTTATTTTCATATCATTTAATTTTGTCTTACTTTATTGGTATTTAAGAATTTGAATTTTTTTCAGGAAGGGGAGATACACTGTAGTGATGAGAAGTGTGGATTTTTAGGTGAAACTTCCAGGGTTTGAATCTCACTTCTGTCATTCGTATATCAAATCTTTGATGAATTATACGACCAGTTAAATGCCTGACCTATAAAATGGGAATAATCACAGTACCTCCTCTGTAAGTTTCTTATGAGGATAAATTGAAGATACAGAGGAGTCCTTAAAAAAATCTTGGAATGACTGCGGGTCTAGAAATACTAGATCTTATTATGAGCTTTTCCAGAAAAGATCTATTATGTACCACAAGAGTACCACCTTGTAACAGAGCTTTATTTAGGGATAAATTAAGTTCTTTTTTTAACCCAGTGGAGCTAAAGTAATTGATTATAGCTGTGTGTCAGATATTGATAGGGTCCAGGGATGTTACTAATGATCAGATTGGATATAATTCTCTCTCTCATGGAGCATACAGTTTAGTGGAGAGTGCAGGTAGGGAGATAGATACTAATCACACTGATGCAAATTTCATTATTATAATTTAATTAGAGTGGAGTTACATGCAGGGTTTTATAGGGGAGTGGATTTTCCTAGTTGAGGTTCACCTCCCCACCTGCCCCAACCCCATAGCCACTTGCTGCCTAATTGGTGTATAGTCTTCTTCCTTAATTCCATGAAAGTTCCACTAATTGGCTCCAGGTCCTGGGAATGGAGGTTGTTTTGGTCACTACTTGTTTTCTGACAAGCATCCCCTTGCCTAGTGTTGTCCAGGTCCAACCAAAGAGGAGCACAGTATGGCCTGGTTAAATCAAAGGATGCAGTCTAATACAGTGAATGAAAATGTAGCATGATAATGAAGAAGTGCCAAAGAAATAACAAGAGAAATAGTAGCTTCTTTGACTTAAGGAGTGACAGTGGTAGAGTAGGAAGACAATAGTTAGTAGTTTGGGTGTCTTAGTCTCTTTTCCTTTGCTGTAACTCTATACCACAGCCTGGATAATTTTATAAAGAAAGGACATTTGTTTTGTACTGTTCTGGAGGCAGGTAAATTGGTGGACTGTGGGACTGCTTCTAGTGAAAAACTTCTTGCCGGGGGTCGGGAGCTCTGTAGAGTCCCAAGGTGGCTCATGGTGAGACAGAAGAAGTTTACTTACTTGGGTTAATCTCTTCCTCTTTTTGTAAAGCTACTAATGTAAACATGTGGGTCCCATATTAATTATTCATCTAATCACCTCCTGAGGACATCACCTGCACATACCATTAACAGATGACTTTTGTAATTATGTCTTTATATGAGTTTTAAAGGGGACAGACACCCAGGCCATAGAAGTGCATCCAAGCAGACCAGAGTATGAAATGAAGTGCTGATTGGTTGTACAGTAGGAAGGGGGAGCATATGGTAGATTGTCAGTTGAGTTCTGCAGAAGTGGGTAATGTAGCAAAAAGAACAAGACCAAGTTGTCGGGCATCTTCCCCTCTCCTGGTCCTGGGCAGAAGATGACTGAACATGAGTAAATAGATCTGTTGCACTACTTCTCTGTTCCTTACCTCCCACAGTGATAAGACCAGCAAGCTTAGCCTTTCCTGGTATTGTCAGGAGAGCTCTCAGTTTGAGGAGGAAGCCTAAGAAGGCAGGATAGGTAGCTGACTAAAGTTTGAGACCAGGTTGTGTGTGAAGGTGATTGTTGTTCCTATCTGGAAGGACAGTTTGGGAATTTGGCTATTCTTGGTGCTATTGCTTCTTGGCAAAGATTTTGTACTTCATGTAAGATTCAGTGCAACAAAGTCTCCCCACCCCACCAGAGGTATAATTTTATGAATTCCTCTGTGTCTCTAGCTAATTATGAAATTAAGAATTTATAAAAATAGGTAGTATTCCCATAATCAGTACATTCATATTTCATCGATGACTTGTTGCTTTTACTTGCAGTTAATATCTAAAGGTGGAAGAAATTAAAGTCCAGAGAAGGCCTTAAGTCAGAAGAGTGGAATGTAGTGGAAACAGTCAGACATTGGGATAGTCAAGCTGAAGTGGGAAGTCTGATGTATAGAAGGAGGGCTATATTTTGAAATTAAAGCCATTAGAAATTGAGGATGGATTTGAGGTAGTGGGAGAGGTACCTGAATTCAGTCAGGAGGCAGAAGACCACATGCCTCCGGCATTTTGGGTAGGCATGGAGGACACATGTGGGACTGGCACCTGCATCTCAGCTTCCAGGTATGGACTGTGCTCACCTCCTGGCTCTCAGCCAAGTGAGGGGCAGTAGCAGGAGATCTGGTTTATTGGTTTATGTCCTTGCTAGAGGAGTAAAATATTTTTTGCTATAGTAGGAAATGTTTTGGCTAGAGGACTTAATAGAAGGAATGATGGAGGAAACAAAAGAGGTTGTTCAGTCAGTTTGAGGCTGGGATGAGGCTTGAATGCAAGAAGGTGGTCTGTTGTGGAGTTGCAGCTCTAAGACTGGCTCCCAGACTGTGGGCAAGAAATTGTAAAGGAAGTTGAATAAGTCCAGAACTGGCCAGGAGAGAGCCGGTGTTTCGCACCCAACTTACTTGTGCTTTGATTTTCTCTCCCTCTTGTTGGATCGAATGCACCAAGTATCAAGAATGGTGGAGTTGGTAGACTCGTGTGTGTGTGTGTGTGTGTGTGTGTGTGTGTGTGTGTATACACATGTATACTCACACCTACAATTGTTTGCAGAATGCTTGCTGAAGCCCTCATTTGATTTCATAAGGTATTTTGAACAGCATACATGCCAACCTCCTAGAGGAGTCACTTGTTTGAATTACACTTAAAGGATCAAAGAGGTAAATGTTGCTCTTAGAGTAACTCAGGTGAGGTACTTAGCTGGGGTGTGCTTTTATACCAGCAGTGGCTGCTGATTTGCACCCCATCTTCTCTCTGGAACCCTTTCCAGACACAACCTCCTTAAAACAGGGATAAATTCTACTTGTTTTCAAAGGGCAGAGGAAGGAGGGAGAAAACTCACTGCAACAGTAGATTTCTCTTGTCTACTTGTCTGGGTGTATGTTGGAATTGTGATCTTGATCTACACGCTCATGCACTTGTGTAACTTCTTGCACTCAGGTTGGAAGTGAACAGAAAGCAGGGGTTTGGATATTGTATTCATATGGACAGATATCCAGCATGCAAACCTTTGTGTACCTGTTGGGAATCAGTGATGGTATGTGCCCCTTACTCCATGCTGTGGATCTTGTTTGCAGTTTGCATTGTGAATGGATGGATCTCCTTGTGGGTATAATGTATTCATCAAAGCAATTGTGTAGTTAAGGACCGTGATTATTTCATCCACTGCTGTCACCAGTCAGCAGGTGGCAAAAGGCACAAATCTAGGAGACGGGAAGTGGGCCTGGGCTGACTCCTCTCTGGCTACGTTGCTAATTCACATTTACACCAGCTCTTCTGAGACTTGTCCTTCCTTAGTGTTGAACTCCTTTCCCTTGTCTTCTTTCTTTTTCTTTTGATTTGGTCAAAGTAAATCTAACTCATTGCCTTCTGACATCTTCTGCAGTATATTACATATCTCTTTGTTTTTCATTTTTTTGTAATTATAGATGAGAGAGGGAGCAAAAGTATAAGATAAAATATACATTCCTGAGGATGATGGGCGTGATGTCTGAGGGAGACCAGACTGGTGGATTCAATGTGACCACTCCCGTGTTTGGGTTTTACTTGGGTAAATTCAATGCACATAATGGGAATTCTGAGCAGGAAGGTGCAGTCAGTCTAGCAACTTGGATTTATCTCCTTCATCAAATGCAGGGTTATTCCCAACTTGTCCATTTTTATTTTATAGTCTGGTCCTTTAAATTAGCATCAGGGGCATAGCTAGGACATCTGGATTCCCACCCACTTTAAGTTCAAGTGGGAAACATCTGCGCTGGTCCTGTGAGCCAGTTCATCAGTCAACAACAGGAGCCTCATGCAGAGACCCAAAATACCATGAGGTTTAAAAATGGACACTGTTACCCTAATTGTTGCCACCCGTGGCAACAATTTGCGCGGGTCTTTATGGGTGGTGGACTGGAAACTGAGCTACCTCTATTCTGAGCTACTTCCTTCCTTGCTTGCTTGTTTATGGAGGATAGAGGAAATGAGGTTTACATGCTTTGAGAGGAGAGAGAGAGACTTTGCTTAAGAGAGAGAGGGACTACACTTTCAGAGATCTTATCTTCTTAGGCTTCTGCTGCTTCTTCTTAAAGGTGCATCCTGCATCCTTTAAACTAAGGGTGTGTCTATCTGAGGTGCTTCTTTTCAGAGGTGCTTTCTATCTGCTTTCTATCTGCTTGCTGCTTCTTCTTCTTCCCTTCTGATAATGGCTTCTACTCCGCTTCTTTCTGCTAGCTGCTGCTCTTAACTTGTCGCCACCGCCCATTTATATTCCCTCCAGGAGGCGGAGGGCGGGGCCCCGCCAGTTTCCATCAGGTGAGGAGCCAGCTGCCCTATCACGGCAAGGGTTAAAATGAGCAGGCCCAAGCAGGCATGCTCGGGAACACCTGTGCACGCGTTGTGCACGTGGACTTAACTGAATAAATCATCTGAGTGTGCTTATGTTAATTAACCTCCTCACTGCCGATGTGATCAGGTGCTGTTCTGACTGGCACAGCCCCCAACACCTAATCACAGCCCAAGTCTCATAGGATCAAGTTATAGTCTCCCTGGGGAAAGATCTACATGTCAAGTAGTAAACTTGATCATTGTAAGAATACATTTAACACAGGAGACAAGAACACCAAACCAGAATATTAATATTTCTGTTATATAATTACAAGTTCAAGGAGTTCAGTCTCATCACTTCATAGTGAGTATAGAAAGTAGGAGTGATCCTTTTTACTTTATAATTATTTGACTGCAATGTGACTTCTGGCAGCCCTATTCTTACCCTTCTGGTCTGGAAGACATTGGTATGCAGAACCCATGCATTAAAAGTAGCCATGTTTGATTATTCATTAAAATGAACAAAGAGAAGTTAATCTCCTTGAACTTCTTTTTATTCAACAAGAGTTGGAAGTTTCCAACTCTAATGTGACTATAATGTTCATTAAATGGACTTCTTTACACCTTTAAATAGATTAACTGCACATTCAAAATCATTCATAGATCTAATTCCGGGTATGATAATGACCTTTCTTCTGTGACTCTGGGAAAGACACTGCTGTAAATGGATGTGATTTTTACCAGTGCCATTTTTTTTTAAAGGGCATGTGTTGCTCCAAGGAGGTGGGAGGGAAGGACAGCCCTGGATGTGACTTTGCCTGCCCCAGTGGTTTTATTTTAGAGATTTTAGGATGGACCCAGGCTGGTGCCTGCTTCTTTGGGTTCTCTGTGCCAAGTATCTTGGAGGTTCCTCCCACCTCGGGGGGCCAGCTAATGACTTCAGTTTGCCTGGGACAGCTCTGAGTCAGATAAGGGATAAATTATGGACATCC
>JAHUXG010001894.1:0-17842 GCA_020740815.1 Sciurus niger
TTTGGTTTGCTTCTTGAGGCAATGCAGTGACAAATCTATTTATAACAGGATGTTTGAACTTGTGTTCATTAAGTTTTCAGTTGACTCTGTGTAATTGAAAAATGCACTGGGTGTTGATGTGCTGGCCATGTGGATCAGCTGGCCACTGGAGTGGAAGGCCAGCTCTGAGACCACCAGTCCACACCAGCACTGGTCCCTGGAGGCAGGCTGAGGGCACAAGGAAGAACTGTCTGATACCCTGTGCCCAACAGCCTGCACCATGGGAAGGGCAGAATCCCTCCTCTCCCCACCCATTGGGCATCAGGCCACCATCCCCAGCACAGTGATCAGCTCAGGGCCTCCACTTCTAACTCTACCCACCATCCACCAAGCTCCACCTCAAGTGGCCTGCCATCTAAGATAGAGGAAACACATGGCATGATTGCAAACTAAAGGGCAAGATGCAGAGACCTGTGGTCACACGGCTGGTGGAGCTGTTAGGACACTGTTAGGACACTGTTAGGTCACTGGTGGCAAAACACCTTGGTTAGGATTGTAGCTCATGTGGCCTTGGACAAGCTGTCTCTACTCTGCCTCTGTGTCTCCATCTTGAGATGAGACTGATGGATGTGGTACTGGGGCAGGGCACCCACCCCCAGGGACTGGCAGGAGGGTTAAAGGAATTAAGTGGCACACAGCACTGATACTTGGCACAGAGCAGGGGTTTCTAGGCACATGCTGCTCTTGGCATTGACCATGGAGCCCGAGTCCCAACTGAGGACAAGTGTGCTGCTTGATGGCAGCTGAACCTGACTTCCTAGGGATCAGCTGTAACCTCGCAGTGTTGCTCAGGGTCCTTTACAGAACAGAAGCAGTTCTGGGGGCAAAAGGGTTACACAAACCTGGGTTTAAATCCCAGTTCCTCTAGGGAGGCCTGAGGGCAGGCTCTTTGTCCCTCTGAGCCACAACCTCTTCATATGCCTAGCAGGGTCAATAGCCCCTCCCTCCAAGGTCACACAAGTCTAAACAAGCTGATTAGAGGAAGGTCTCCACCCCCCTCCCCGGGCCCATCCTGTTCCTCCTCAAGCTGTGGGGAGCCACCAGGTGTGTTATGTTGAAGCCACCGGCAGACCCTTCCTAGGCCACATATCCACATCCAAGGCTGGCTGCAGACTTCAGGGTGGTGACTGTACAGCATGGTCTGTCCCGAAAGCCAGGTGCCAGAAAAACCACCCAAGGCAGAGGGTCAGGAGGTGGGGCCTGGGGGAGGCGTTTTGGTTACAGGGCCTCCAACCTCAGGAATGGAGGAATCCACATTGCAAGGGCCAGAGGCTGGGAGCCTAGTCCAAGAAGCTGACCAGCAGGGGCTTGTGGAATGAACTCTGAGCTGCAGGTGTCCAGGTGCATCTTCCAGTCCTCACTTAGGACCTCAGGTCAGGTCAGGCCCCATTCCAGCCACCGGGGCTGGCCCGTGACTTGGGGACCCTGCCCAGCATTGCCATCAGTTTCACTAAGAAGAATGTAGATGAAGCTGTGAGGGACAGTCCAGGCCAAATGTAGAGACCCATGGTCACGTGGCTGGTGGAGCTGTTAGGACACTGGTGGCAAAACACCTGGGTTAGGATCTATCTTTATTTTTTTCCTGTCAGAAAATTTCGAGAATTACACCAAAAAATACTTAAGCCTCTGCTATCTACTGACAAAAATACACCACAAAATTATAAAGCGCTCAGTGGTTTTGCTAGGGACAATTTGTTATTCTGCTTCAGATGACAAATGAATTTACAGGTGACTCTGGTGATGAGAGGATGGGGAGGAGGAAGAACAGATGAAAGTGTTTGGCAGGGCAGTTTGAGCAATAGTAGCCTTATTACCCGGCTGTTCTATATAATGATTTCAACAACACAGCAAGCCACAAAAAATACCCTTTGACTGGCCTGTCAGAGACTAATGGGGAAGAGTGACACATCTCACATAACCAATTCTCCCAGCCGGTCCCAGACCTGCTGACCATGGAGCCAACACAGGCCTGGGACGGGCCTCCCTGAAGCATGTGAGGGCCTGGGAGCAGGAGGCCAGGGTGATGCCAGACGTGACCCTTCATCAGGAGCTTCTAGAACTCGGTTGCAGGCTTTGGACAAATGTGGTCTTTTAACACAACCAAGTAGCAAAAGGAAGTCCCCATTGTCAGCTCATTGTAGAAACGGCCAGGCTTTGTTGCACCCCATCTTAGTCTTTTCCTGACTGCCGTTTGCGGCCCCTAGTCACCATACAGGTCTGGATATTTCCACACTGTACCACAAGGCTGAGCCCCTCATGCTGGTTAGGCCTTCTTCCTGCAGCCACCCCTTCCTTCTCTTCCTCTCTGCCCTGCCAGCTCACAGACACGTGAGCACCCAGGAGTAGATCTAGAAAAGCCAGAAAAGGGCAAAGACAAATCTGTCCACATTTCAGTGCCTGCCACTGCAAGTCACAGAGCCACAGGGCCAGCTCTCAGAGCCCCAGGGGGCTGCCTAGTCCTGGAACCAGTGCCCATCCCCAGTTCATGCCCATCTTGCAAATGAACCAGAGGTCAGTGTGCTTCACTCTGGACTGTGCGCATCCTGGGCTTCAAAATGCCAAACCCGATCCTTCATTCCACCCAGGCCACTCCTAGCTTTCCATGCTCCTGCCCCAGTGACAGAACAGGGGCAACCAGGCAGCTCCTGTCCATCACTCACTCAGCTGAGCCTGCACTGGGGCTGAGGCTCTTCTGAGATGCCCAGGGACTCAGCTTCTCACCTCACCGCCTCCTAAGTGGAGCCTTCCCATGCTCTCTGTTCCTTTTCTGTTTCTCTCCTTTTCTGTTTTTTAACTGTTCCTAACAAAGAAGAAGGAGTGGCTTTGAGAATATCTTACATGGGAACAATCAATAGGAAACATGCCTTTGTACGTGAGCCTGACTTGGGGCTGAATCAACTATACCAAGGGACAAAGGAACATCAGTTCAGACAACTCCAGTGCACCACATTTTTGGAGAGTGCTGCCCCGCCCCCCATCCCCCACCCCACATCCCAGGAGTACAGTGCTGTCTGCCCAATCAAGCTTGGCTGAGCCTGGGGGCCCCCTGTCCATCCCCATCCCCACTCTGGCTCGGTTGGGCCCTTAATGGCCCTGGGTCTTGGGCGACTTGGGCTTGTGAATGACTGGTGGTGACTGATAGCCAGGGCCTGATGGCCTGGGCAGTGCTCTGCTTGGCCATGCTGTAGTGGTTGATGACCATGTAGAAGAAGCTCCTGGATTTAGGGTCCTGGGATGAGTAGTAGGCATCCAGGGAAGCTGGGATGCAACGCTTGTGTTGGGGAAGAAGGAGACACCATCAGGGGTGCACAGCAGCACGGCCAGCCCACCCACCCCACCACACAGCATCCCACAGAAGCCCGGCTCAGTGCACAGAGGGCAACACCCCCAGCCAATCCTGCCCCTCCCCTGTCCATCACCATCACCATTGCTTGGAAGGAGCCAGAGGAAATGAACCTGGGGCTTACCCACCCAAGGCCAGCCTCCCTTGCTTGTGGATGGTGGGGCTGTGCAGGCACCACTGACCCCAGCTCCCCTCTGCTGGCCCCAGGGGTTGCCCTGGGCTGCTGCCCACAGACTGTGGCTGCTTATTCTATGTTCTCCATTTAACATTTGTATCTCTTTTCTCTTATTTTTGAAGTCTTTGTTCCTAACAATATTAATATAATTGTGCATTTGCATTATCTTTTAACATATGAAGAACAGTCGCAAAGTAATACCAGTCTTCCTCCTCAGAGTCAGACCACTGAATGAACTTGGACTTGGCTCCATGGCTCTTTGGGCCCATAGAGTCCCCAGCTTAGAAGGGTTGTCATTTTCTGACCATGCAATGGTACACCAAGTGACAGTGTCTCTCCTTTCAATGTGATATTCAATTACCCGAGACAGCAGACACCTTGTTGTAAAACAGGCTCGGTAGGAGGTGACTCCTGATGCAGACTCAGGTAAGCCTTGCTGTGCTGGTGAGTCCATGCCAATTTTGCTCGTGTCATTTTCAGCTTATGGTGGGCCTGTCATGTCACAACCCCTCCGAAGTCATGGGCATCTCTACCTTCCACTGAGGGTGCACGTCAGCATGCCATATGCCTCAGTCACTTGAAGTATTTATTTTCTTTCTAAGTTTATGTTCTCAACTTGATTTAGGGCCAGGTTCTTGGTTTAGCTTGTTTCTAATTGTCAGGGTTTCCTTTCTTCTTATTTTAAAAATTTTTCAAATACATCAGTCACTTAAAGTCTCGTGGACAAATGTCTAAGCAAACACACCAGAGGAGCCTGACTCCTGTCCCTGTCCCTCCACTGTTTCCTCTCTGTCCCTGAGTAACCGTTTTTAGTAATTTTTTTTATTATAGGTCTCAATTTAATTGAATAATTTGGGAGGTAAGTCTAAAGGGTTTTTAATTCTTTTTTTATTTTTGCAGACTGCATTTTGATTCATTGCACACAAGTGGGGTACATCTTTTTGTTTCTATGGTTGTGCACAATGTAGATTCATACCATTTGCATAATCATACATGTACATAGGTCATGATATCTGTCTCATTCCACCATTTTTCATACCCCCTGCTCCTTCCTCTCATTTCCCTCTATGTAATCTGAAGTTCCTCCATTCTTCTCTCACCCCACACCCCCACTATTTATCATCATCCACTTATCAGAGAAAAAATTCAGCCTTTGGTTTTTTGAGATTGGCTTATTTCACTTAGCATGATATTCTCCAATTCCATCCATTTATCTGCAAATGCCATAATATTATTATTCTTTATGGCTGAATACTATTCCATTGTGTGTATATATACACATTTCTTTATCCATTTGTCAATTGAAGAGCATCTTGGTTGGTTCCACAATCCAACTATTGTGAATTAAGCTGCTATAAACATTGATGTGGCTGTGTTTTAATTTATCCTTCTGGACTTTCTTTCTTAAAAAGTAAGCTACAGCTTTCACTTCCCTTTCCTCACACAAGGGCTGATGGTCTCTTTTTTCCTTTAGCTAGAAGCTGTTCTACCTGCTGAACTGGGCCATTCTCATCTGTCCTCACAGTGCCATGGAACTCCACCCTGTGCATCTACCATAGTTCACACAGGTGTCCCCAGCTCCAGCTATTCCCAACTCTTAGGTCCTGGCCTTTAGCCATGAGGAGGGTGGTCTGGGGAAGTCATAGGGCAGAACCCAAGGACCTGTTCATGTTGGAATGTGATTGATCACCACCCCAACTTTGGGGAGCCCTCCTTGTGGAAGCGTGGAAGGCTTCACCTCTTTCCTCACCTGGGGGGTGAGGTTTGAGATGGGGATGCTCAAACCTATTTTTCAGAATTGTTGTGTGGCCTGATAGAATGCTTATGAAAATGTGCAGCCAAGAGCCTGAGATGCAATGAACGCCTAGTAAATGGTGATTATAAACATTATAAATCAGATTCTGTTTCTACTGTAACTAAGGTGTCAAGAACCCAGCATCTGGCAGGCCTTTCTCCAGCTGATCCAAATGAATCCTATCCTTAAAACCTCCCAAAGATCTTTGGGGCATTACCAGCCCCACTTTATGGGCATCAATAGCCCATGTTTCAGGTGAGAAAACTGAGGTTCACAGGGGTAGGAAGGTTTTTTCAGGTTACACAGGTGGCTCAGTTCTTTGAAGGAAGGTTTGCAGCTGGAGCAGTGGCCAGGGGAGGGGCCCACCAGGAGACCAGGCGGGAAACCTTAGAAGTGTCCATCTTCACAGCTCTGTGGGGCACTGTGAGGTAAGGACCCTGCCCACCTACCAGGAAGACTGTGCCAAGAGGAAAAAGTAAGGGCCAGTGCTGGTGAGCTCTGCTCACGGCTGGACACCTCCTGACCCTGGACAGGGCCAATTGGGAGAGGAACTCAACCCTCTGCTTGAGGCTGCGGCCTCAGGAAACCCAGAAATTCCTTGCTGGACACACACTGAGTTTCAAACAGTCTGCAGAGTGGTTGTCAGGCTCAGAATTTGGGCACCAATGAATTGAAGACAGTGGTCAACCCCCAACTGTAGCTCACAGTGACCGGGGACCACTTACCCACTGGAGTCCCTTAACTTGAAGACAAATCCCTCTGGGCAGTTGTGGTCACAGGTGAAGGCTTTATAAACCACCAGGAACATGATGTAGGCAAGGAACACTAGGACCAGGCTGACGAGGATAGTGACCTGCAGGATGACAAGACTGAGGGCCAACCACGGATCATGCCAGCTCTAGCCCACACGTGTGCAGCAGGCAGGTGGCATGCTAGAAGTGAGGGAAGGGACCTAGCACACTGCTCTGCCTGGGCTTTGTCACTGATTCACAGTGTGCACTCAGGCCTCAGTTTCCTCTTATGCAAAATCATCTTGAGGCTCTTCCTTGAACCCACACCAACTAACTTTCCTGTGGGCTGAGTGGCAAGGGGCTATTGATCAGCAGGCACTCCTTTCCAGAGCCTCCAACCTCTGCTGTGACCACCCCATCACTGCTGAATTCCATCTCACACATCCACTGCCTCTCTGGCCTCTGCGTGGACACCTAGTGCCTAAACAACCCCCAAGGCTCTCCCCCCAGCCCACACCTGCTCCACTAAAGTCTTACCCACTGGCAAGCAGTGCCAACCCACTCTGCAGTCATCAGGCCTCAATCCTGATGTGCTCTTTGCCTCTTTCCCACACTGTACTTCCAACCTTCTGGGATCATCCAGAATCCAGCACTTCTTACAACTTCCATCACTTCCAGCCTTGCTCCTAGCCACTATCTACCAGCAAGCTTGAGGAACACCATCAGGATTTATCAGGAGGGAGTAGGTGAATAATTTTAGAGGCAGCTCCAGGTTTACACTGGCCTCATCACAGCCCCTGTGCAAGGTAGATATTAGGCTTCTGGTATTCTGGGTGGAATACTCGTGTGTATTATTTTTAAGAGTCTTTGAGTCTGTTAGTCTAGAAAGGTTACAGAACTCCTCTTCTGGAGAAAGGGGTCCTCTTGATTTAGAAGAAAAATGAAAGCAGCTTTGGGAACCTTGCTCCTATCTCTCCCCACCCCAAAGCTTGTTTGTGGATGGGAGAGGACAGGAGGCCATGAGGCTCCAAGCAAGCAGAGCTGCTTTTTGGCAACTTTAAGGCCAGATGGGAGAGGTGTGGGAAGGCAGAGGGGAACAGGGAGGAAGGAGGGAGTCAGTCAGAATCCTTTGGGTGGAGACTGGAAGAGAAATCCCCATGCACGTGTGTGTAGGTTTCAGACAGAGAGGTGTGCTGTTCAGTTTTAAAGTACAGTTGGAGCAGTGTGCTTCCCACCCCTCCACTCCCCAGTTCCCCTGCTGAAGTGTTGGACAGGAATCAGCTCCAGGCAGGGACTGGGGTGGAGACAGTGTAGAGTGAGTTCAAGTGGAGACAAGACCAGACCAGAGCCATGTGGAGCTGAATGGAACAGTTCATGGAGGCTGAATCTGGCACATCAGATGTCCCCATGTCACTCATCCACCTTCAGACCTCCCAAATATGGCACTGGAACAGTACAGGAAAGGGTGTCACCCAGGACCCCTACATTGCACACCGATGCTGAGGACCTAGGAACACTGGTCAGTAGACTTTTGTAAAGAAGCTAAAAATGCCCAGATTTTCCAAAAACCAAAAGGCAGAAACAGCCCCAATGCCCATCAACTGATGAGTTGATTGTCAGATTGTGGCACATCAACCTCCGTATCCACGGATTCCACATCCATGAATGTCATCAACTATGGGGATCAAAATAACTGGAAAAAGTAAATTGCTTTCTTTCTGAAAATGTATAGATATTTTTCTTGTCGCTATTTCCTAAACAATATAATGTAACAATTATTTACACAGCATTTACTTTGTGCTAGGGATTATGAGGAATCTAGAGAGTTAAAGTACGAAGAAGGATGTAGATAGGTACCATGCAAATACTATACATTTTATATAAGGGAGCTGAGCATCTGAGGATTTGGGCATTTACAGTGGTTCCCGGATCCAGTGACCATGACTCTTGAGGGATGACTGTGTATCTACACAATGGAACATTATTCAGTCACAAAAGAGAACAAAGTACATTACAAATGCAGAGATACCTCAAAACCATATGCTAAATGAAAGAAATCAGATGCAGAGTGTCAGGTCGTATGTGACTCCATTTGTATGAATTATCCAGAATCTATGGAGACAAAAGCAGATCGGTGGCCTCCAGGGGCTGTGGGGGCAGAGAAGCAGTGGCTGATGGACCCGGGGTTTCCTTTTGGTCATGATGAAATGTTCGGGAGCCAGATAGAGGCGATGTTTGTGCAACATTATGAATGTTCTAAATGCCACCCAATTGTTCACTGTAACGTGATTGATTTCATTTTTGTGACTTCAACCTCAATGTTTTTAAAAATATATGTTCATGGCCTGGCAGCATCCTGGCACCCACAGCTCTGCCCAGGAGTGGGGAGCCATCTTCCTCAGTGATGGCCACAGATCCACCTGTTAAGGGCTTAAAAATGTGCTAACAGCCCTTGACCTCATGGAGCATGCTGCCTGTGCCCAGCCCAGGGTGCTGCTCCCAACAACAGCAGTAGGCATAGGCACAGCCATGTCTGTGGCATGGGACTCAGACCCCCTGCAGGCAGAGAGGGAGTACAGAAGCACAGCACCCACCTGCCACCTCCAGCAGCCTGAGGAGGGACCAGGTGTCCTGGGAACACCTCCCACCCCAGTGACCACAAAAAGAGCCCTGGACCTCTCAGCCAACTTGGGCATTGGACCAGAGGCCCAAACATAAGCAGGTGGCCCCAGGCAGGGCTGGACACTCCCATGGCCACAGCAGGTGGGTGAAGGGGCCCCTCCCGATGGTCCCTGTGTTCACAACCTCCACCCAGGAGGAGCAGGGTCTGATTCACAGAAGTGTCACCAGAGCTTGAAATGTGAGGAGAGAGGCCTTCACCAAATGTTGCTGGAAAAAAGAGACGTGAGGCAGGGAGGGACCGGACCCTCCAGGGTGGTGGTTTCAGCCCCCACTTCACCAGAGGCAGCTGAGGGCCTTTCAAAGCTGACGCCTGGGTAGCTGAAACTGCAAGGAGTCTAGTTTCACAGGTCAGGGCCATGGGCACTGCTGTGAAGTCTCCAGGTGATGACTGTGTGGGGCAGCCAGGGAAGTGCCTCTCCTCTGTGTAGTGCTGGCTGGCCACACATTGTTAGCATCACCCAGGCAGCATTGGAGACAATCCAGGTTCTCTGGTCCCACCCAGACCAATGACATCAGAAACTCTTGGGGGAGGAGTTCAGGCCTCAGGATGTTTTGAAGCCCCAGGTCCCTCCCTAGTGCAGGTGGAGGAGTGCTGTGTAGATGGGGAACAGCTGGCCCTGATGACCAACCGGCACCATCGGTGTGAGTGCTAAGCAGGTGCCAGGACACAGCCCACCCAGTTCCTGGGATTCTGCCCAACCAAGACCATCCCACATCAGGTTGGGCCACACGTTCCATAGCACCAGGGGGAGGATGCCCAGGGTGGCTCTAGCCAGAGTCTGCCTCCCTGTTCTGAGGTTTGGTAACTCCTGCGACTTAGGTCTGTCATTCCTAAAGAGACTCGGGAGGCTGGGCCTTGGCAGTGAATCAGGTCTCACTACCCCTCAAGACCTCACAGTCTTCAGGTGAGGGAGAGGTAGACAGATGGACACAGGCAGTTGCAGCACATGGGGTGGCACTGTGACCAATGCAGGTCCCAAGTGCTGAGGCCAGACTTGGGCCACAGAGTGGAGTCAGTGGCTCAAGGAGACCAGTGAGAGGAGTAAGATGGACACTAGAGCTGGGTCTGAATTCCTGAGAACAGTCTTCCTTGGTTTTCCAAGTGGGGGAGAGGCTGGAATCTTGGCTGACTCCAGGCTGGATTTCCTGCAGGCCATGGTGCTGGCGCATCCTACAGAGCTGGTCCCCCTAAGCCAGCCTCAGCCTTTATGGCAGATTTGTGGAATTCAGAGCCACTGGTGCCTGATCCCTGCAGCAAAGCTCCTGTGGGGAGGGTGGGGCTTCAGGGTCCCGAGAGAAGCCTGCTTCCCCACAGAGACCTCTGCACATGAAAGCCTGGCTCCACATCAATATTTATTAACTGGGTTTATAAAACCTCATTCCTTGGGGACATTCTAAAGCCCTTAGTCTCACCTCCTGAATTTAACAACCTGGGACCAGCAATAAATAGCTCGTTAGCTTTCCAATGCTAGAGGTGACTGGTCCATCAGACGTTATCCTGGCTACTTGATGCCTCCTCTCTGTTCCCCATCTTCCCACTCACTGGCTCTTCACTCACACAGAGTGGGTGAATTACAGGGTCCAAGGTGAGCCAGGCACTGCCCACGGTCACTGCCCCAAGGAGCTGCACCAGGCAGAGTAGGCATTGGACGCACAAGTAACCAAATCATGAGAAAACAAGAACAGAATGGGACCTGGAACAGAGGGTGTGGAGGAGAGGGCAGTCCAAGCAGCAGAGCCAGGCAGAGGTGACCCAGGATGGGACATTCTAGGGCATCCCAAAGACCCTCACAGGAGAGGAGTACAGGGTTCCATAGGACCTGGGAGGAGCAGAATGGCTGTGACAGGAGGTGCAGCAGGGGACAGGGACCAGCCATTGGAAATTTTGCAGGCCCATCCAGCCTCATCCTGCTGGCGAGCCAGCTGGTCCCAGGGCTTTCAGCACAGCCCCACTTTGCCTGGCCCCTGCTGCACCCTCTAGTCTCATGTCGGTCAATCCCTGGCTCACTGCCCTTCTCAGTCCCAGCCCACGCCTGAGTGTCTCTGGCCTGCCTGGTTCTCCTCCTGGTGCCTCTGCTGGAGGGCCAGCGAGAAGGTCTCCTCAGCCTCCCTGCCAGCCTGGCCCCTGCCCCGCCCCTGCCCCACCCCTTCCCTGGAGCCCAGTTGGCTCAGGTTCATCCTCACCACTGTGTCCCTGAGACCCTCCTGCTGGGAAGGCCTGAGCCTTAAGTGCCAGCAAGTGCCCTCCTTCTCTCTGCTGGGCACAGAAGATCCTGAACTGCAGTGTCAAATTGCAGTAATACCACACACACACACACACACACACACACACACACACACACACACACAGAGGGGGTGGGACACAGGCAGATGCAAGTGCAACCTGGTTGAAAGCACACTGTGCCTTCTATCCCGTCTCTCAGTCCCGTCCACCAGCAACCATACATGCACTCAAAGGCCCTTCACCTGGAAAGAAGCAAAACTCAGGTTGACACACTGCACCAGGCAGCCCGGGATTCCTCTTCAAATTTGGGGGTGAGAGAGAGACTAGAGGAAGATCTTGCAGTGGACTCTGGAGTTGGCGATGCTGGCAGAGATGTTCCGAGACTGAAGTCCACAAGCCACAGCTCCATGGAAGAAGAATGGTGGTCAGGGAGGTGGCCTAGCCGGAGGGAGAAGAGTAGGAGCTGGCTGCCTGGGTTGCTGTCACCAGTGTCACCAGCAGCACAAACACAGGAAGTACCATCGTTACATCCATTTTGCTGATGGGAAAGCCATGGTTCTGAGATATGGAGTGACTTCAAAGGTCCACATTTAGTGAGAGTAAAGTCCAGACGAGCCCGAGGACCCTGACACTCCTTGTGCCCATACCTGGGCCTCCCTGTGAGCAGGCAGAAAGCTGCACCACCTGGGCTGGCCTCCTGCAGCCTCGCCCACCTCCACTTCTCTCCAGCTAGTGACCAATGCTTCTGCCTCTAGAACAACTGACTGAGTCCTACTCACTGGCATCCTCCTGCTCCCTGCCCAAGACCATGGCTGCACCCTTGGACACTACAGCCCCCTCTGTCCCTGGCCTCCAGTCGTGGCTTCCAGTCCACTCTGGTCTTTCTAACAGCAATGTGGTCATTCTGCCTTCTGGACAAATAAGCCCCTCAACCACACAATGACAGCAGGTACGCAGGCCCTCTAGGACCTAACCACAGTTTGCCCATGGCCTTGGCCCTCCTCTTCCTGCCTCAGGCACACACACCTTCATGGCTGCTGTTCCCTTGCTGGGAATGCTGTTCCCAGTGCAGCAGATACCTGCCTCCCAGGTCAGACTTCCCCAAATCCTCCCCAAACCCTCGGCACTCTCCAGCACCCCCATGTGTGCCCCCTGCCTCTGAGACACCTCCAGGTGTGCCACAACCAGCCCCATTTCTCTTGGCTCCCAGGAGGCAGTGTGGGCAGCGGCATGGAACAACTCCTGGCAATTCCACTCCCTCCCCACTGGCTACGTGTGGGACTCGGTCCTCTGTCCTGTGCACGGAGCTGCCGACGGGCCTCACCACAGCCTGCTGAAGGTGCTGCTAGGGCTTCATTTTGGGGATGAGGAAACTAAGGCCCAGAGAGGTTGCCTCAGTTTCTCAAGGACACATGGCTCACTGAGTGATACGCTCAGGAGTGCCTGCTCTATGCTGCACATGTATTGCCTTCATGTACCTTCTCAGCCCTCCTCCCTTTAGTGAACTCCTACCCATGCTTCAAAGCCCAATGACTGCATGCTGCTTCCTCAAAAGGCTTTCCCCTGCCTTTCCCTCCACCAGTTAGCACCGAGTGCCTGTCACAGGCATGTGCCCTTTTGTCCATGCCAGTGGGCAGGGCTCATCTCTTCTCTCCATCCTAACCCCCGCTTGTGCCCTGCACAGTGGAACAGAGCCACGGGTGCACACCCACAGACCTTGCTCACCCTTCCTCATTTCTGGCACAAAGCCCCACCTTCCACCAGAGCTTCAGATCCCATCCTAACTGTTCCACAGCTGAGAAGGAGAAGTGACAAGCCCAGCCGGGTCACAGGAGGCCACCTGAGGTCTGGCTTGTCTGATGCTCGGGAATTACTTATTGCCCCCAAAGTGATCTCCCTGTCTGCCACCACACACCCCTGGAAAGTAAAAGGCCTCTCTCTGCAGCCTTGGAGAGCTGGACCCCCCTTCTCTGTGGATTTGGGCAGTAGCTCTAGACACACCCCATCAGGGTTCCAGTCTTGCTTCTGCCTCTCATGAGCTGAGTGTCCTTGGGCAAGATGTTTCTCTCTGAACCTTTGTTGTCTCACCTAATAAATGGGGGTAAAAGAATCTCACCCATGGGATTGAGCCAGATTGGACTCTGGCACTTGGTGCTGAAGGCCTCCATCCTAACCTCGGCCTCATATGGCCTTTGGATAAATGCTTCTGTCCCACGGTGGCCTGTGCTTGCAATGAAGCCAGATGTTATGCACAATACACATGACAAATTCATTCAGGGAGGGTACATCACTGCATATGTGGAAACCCAGGAGCTAAAAAATGCTCCAGCTGCCCGGCCAGCCAGGACACTGATCAAGGCCCTCACAATGTATCGCGTTCCCTGCCCGCAGAGAAAACACGAAACCGGATCGGGGCAAGTTCTTTATTTTTTTCTGCTGTCTGCTAATTCTGGCTGGCCGGCGGCGGCGGCTCTTGCAAGCGCCTTACATTACATACAACAACCAATCAGCTTATAGATCACGAGGGGAAAGCATGGACAGTAATGGAGCATAATAGCATGCATATAGCAAGCATGCAGTGTCCACGAGGACCCATGGCCAATCACATTAACTTCCTCAAATAACGCCACTTTTTGGACAGAGAATTAGTCTGCTGGAGGTACCTGGTTTTGTTCTCTGCACTTCCTTGGCACCTTGCCAGGCGCCATCTTGGCCACGCCATAGGGCTGGGGGTCTGCAGTACCCCGACAGCTCCCCCTTTTTTATTTATTAAAAGAATGCTGGCTTGGGATCGTGCCTGTCTTAGGCGGAGTGGTCAACTATCGTCCTTACCCGTCATCGGATAACTGCAGAGCATGCTACAGCTCCTGTCTTAGGTCGGTACGAAGTTACCTCCTTCCTTACCCGTCCTTGACTACCGATCCAGCATGCTCAGCCAGACTTGAGGAGAGCTGCCAGCCCCTAAGGCCATCATGGCTTGATGGAAAATGATGCGATCTCTGGCATGAACTTGGCGTATACGCATGATAAAGCGTGTGAGGAAGACAATTGCAATAATCATTAACATACACAATGCTCCCATTCCTGCCCATTGCTTCACAAAACTGAAAGAAGAGGATAACCAATTTTGCATTTCAGATATAGGGGCTACATTAACTCTAGTAGAATTAAGGCTAACAATTTGTGATCTAAGAATGGCAGTAAGATTATCAAATTTATAAGACCAATTGGCACGTAGCTGAGTAGATATGATTTTAGACAAATTTGCTGCATAACTAAGATTATTATAAGCTACAGGTGTAACGCACAGTCCCGGCAGATGATAAATACATCCCACGCTTAACAGTTCCTGTAAAAGGTCCATCTGTTCTTGAAGTAAGTCCACACGCTGGTTCACCAAGAGTAGTCCTGCTTTCAGGTGTTGATCCACTGTTTGTTGAGTAGACAGAGCAGTAGCTGTCTGCTGGACCACTTCATTAAGCTTAGTTGCTGACTGTACTGATGTTGTCAAGGCTACAGCTGCTGCGGCGGCTGCTGCTGCTGCAACTATGGTGGTAATGACTGCTACGGTGATTCCAAAATCCCTCTTATTTCTGGAAAGCAATACTGGCAATTCATCATCTGTAACAGAAACTGGCATAGGCAGAAAAGTAGGGATTCGCATGATGACCGCTCGGGAGAAATTGGTAGCATTCCAACATTGAGAAAGGTAGCATCTAGATTGAGAGCAATTAAGATTTGTGCTATTAGTGTTAGTTAATAAAAACATAAAAGGAGGGAACACACAGACTGGGGTGGACAAGAATGAAAGATTTTGAGTACAATTAGTAGTAGTCTTGGTTCTACTCCTGCCACCTATAGTCCACTTCCAAGAATTCCATTCGCATTGTCTGAAAGATCCTCCTTTAAGAGCAAAAAAAGGTTGTAAGTTAGTATATCCTGAAGTCGAGGTAAATAGCAACCAATTATCAAAAGGATTAGTGCGCCTTCCATCATAATCATCAAAGTCATCAGTGGTACGCTGAGAAGTAAAATTTGGTGTGAAGAAAAATCCATGTTGAACTGGAGCTGCTTGCTCAGCATTTTGACAACCTGTCCAGGTAGGAAGTGTGGAAAATTTTTGTTTACATGGAGGAAAAAGTCTAGGAGTTTTAAATCCATTAGTGGGAAGTGGTAATCTGTGAGGTATAAGTCCTGTAATCAAGGTGGCTGCCCCTTCCATTTTATCCACTGAAAAGTAACTACTATGCATACCGGAGCGTTCAGGTGGAGCATTAAGAGAACCCCTGGATGTAAAGAGACCCTGTACCTGCTTTTGGAGAACAATACAAGGGTTAAAGTCATTACTATTAACAGCATTATTCTCAGGTATATCAAAGCACAAGGTTCCAGGGAGGGAGAAAGTGGAAAAATTATATAGATGAGTATCTGGATCAAAGGACGTAGTGGGTAATCCTATAGCCGCCTTGGTGGTGAACAAGGAGGAAGTAAAGAAGAAGTATTAGTTAACGGTAAAGGATATGGCCAGGCTTTAACTATCGCCCATAATTCTCGTGTCTTCACCAGTGTCAACATCATCATTAGCAGGGCGCTTATCAGCACGATGTTCTTCATTGTTAGTTTGATGCACCAGTCTGGTCAACCTTTCAGGTATCCAAATTGGTGTTTGCTGATCCTGTGGGAAGACACAAACAGACCCTCGGACCCACCGAAGAACTGGATCTGGACCTTTCCATGTACCTGTGAGAATATCTTTCCATTTTACCCACATTTGAGTACTTGTGGGATTAGCATGTCTTTCTGCAGCCGTGCTTCCATTTTTGTCCACATTTAAAAAATTTAAAATAAAGAGTACTAAATTTAGTTTGTCTTTAGGTGCTCTAAAGTCAGCACCTATTCCCCCTTTTTGTTTTATTAAACAATTTTTTAATGTTAAATGAGTGCGTTCCACTATTCCTTGTCCTTGAGGATTATAAGGAATTCCTGTGATGAGTTGTATACCAAAAGTTTTTTGTGAATAGAAGAAAACTTTTGGATGTGTAAGCTGGCCCATTATCAGTTTTGATGATTTTTGGAACGCCCCAGGCTGCAAATGCTTGTAAACAATGTTGTATAACATCTTTAACCTTTTCACCAGTGTGAGCTGAGGCCATGATTACTCCTGAAGCAGTGTCTACTGAAACATGAATATACTTGAGATTTCCAAATTCTGAAAAATGAGTAACATCCATTTGTCATATATGATTAGGTAACAGTCCTCTGGGATTTACTCCAACAGACTGTACTGCAATAGGGTGGCACAATGTTGACATGTTTTAACAATTTGTCTAGCAACATCTTTAGAAATATTAAACTTTCTTCTAAGAGTAGTAGAATTAACATGAAATTGTGAATGAAACATCTTAGCTTGTTCTAATAGTGTAAAAGCAAAGATGGTTTTTGTGGCTTTATCAGCCTTAGCATTTGCTTTGGCAAGTGGTCCTGGTAGGCCAGAATGAGCTCTAATATGTCCTACATAAAAGGGGTATTTGCAGTCTAAAATTAGGGCACGCAAGGTTCGAAAGTAAGGAGCAACTGTGGATCCATCGGGAATATAAGGCACAGTTTCTAAACAAGGTATTGATTGTACTATATAATAACTATCAGATAACAGATTAAAAGGTTGATCCTTCATAATATTAAAAGCCAAGACTACTGCAGCAAGCTCCACTACTTGGGCAGACGAGGAAGGGAGAATGATGGTTTCAGTTTTATCTCCAACTATTACTGCTCCCACTCCATTTTTAGATCCATCAGTAAATATTGTTTGACAATGACGCAAAGGCTGTGTCCTTGTAATTTTTGGAAATATAATTGGAGTATTTTTACAAAACTGTATCCATGGATGTTTAGGATAATGATTATCAAATGTTGCTGTGGTTGAGCAATATAAAACAGCCCAATCGTCATCATGCTGAATTAACCACTGCATTTGCAGTTTAGTATAGGGAATAATAATGACCTTAGGGTGACTTCCAAATATGGTAATACAGGCCTTTAACCCTTTATATATTAATTGAGCTATTGCCTTAGGAAATGTTTGTAACTGTTTTGTGGGCGATGCTGGGAGATTGATACTCTGTAAAGGTCCTCCTTGCCATAGAATTCCATATGGGCTATGTTGTTCTGGGATAATAATCAACATTAGAGGTTGGGATGGATCACATCTTTCTGTATGATCTGATTGCAATCTCTGTTCTACCAACGTGAGAACCTTTTGTGCTTCGAAGTAAGGACTCTCGGGGAGTGGAGATTAGGGTCTCCTTTAAGTATATTAAATAGAGGTTTCAGCTCTCCTGTGGTAATCTTTAAATATGGCCTAATCCAATTTATATCTCCAAGGAGGTTTTGAAAATCATTTAGATTTTTAAGCTTATCGGTTCTAATGGTTAATTTTAAAGGCTTTACCATAGTAGCTGTAAGCTTAGTACCTAGATATTCTTGAGTTTCTCCCATTTGTAGCTTTTTTGGAGAAATGTTTAAGTCATATTGTTGTAAAGTGGAAGTTAAAAATTGTAAAGTCTTTTCCAAGAATTGTCTGTTTTTGTGGCAGATAAGGATATCATCCATATAATGATAAATCAACAAATCTGGAAAATTATCTCTTGTAGGTTTTAAGGCTTTATCTACATATATTTGGCATAACGTGGGACTATTAGTCATGCCTTGAGGTAGCACGGTCCACTCAAATCTTTAGTCAGGCTGTGTATGATTGAGAGAAGGTAAGGTAAAAGCAAACCGCCAACAATCCCTTTTATGTAATGGGATTGAGAAAAAACAATCTTTTAAATCTAAAATGACAGTGGGCCAATTT